>CAODLS010755080.1:0-15349 GCA_948243855.1 Flueggea neowawraea
GAAGCAAAATCCCAACTAAGGGAGCTTCAGACTCGTTTTATTGCATCAGAGCAGAAAAATGTAGAGCTTGAGCAGCAGTTGAACTTAGTTGAATTAAAAAGCAACGATGCTGAGAGAGAAGTAAGAGAACTTGTGGAGAAAGTTTCTGAACTAAGTGCTGCATTGGGAGAGAAGGAAGAAGAAAAGAAGCAGTTGAGTGTCCAGATGCAGGAATATCAGGAAAAAATTTCCCAGGTTGAATTAAATTTAAATCAGTCATCATCACAGAATTTGGAGCTTGCTGAGGAGTTGAAGAATGCCAGAGAGAAATGTGCCGAACATGAGGACCGAGCAAATATGAACCACCAGCGGAGCCTGGAACTTGAAGATTTAATCAAGACGTCTCATTCCAAAGTAGAAGATGCTGGTAAAAAGGTGAATGAGTTGGAATTGTTACTTGAAGCGGAAAAATACAGAATTCAGGAACTTGAAGAGCAGATTTCTGCATTGGAAAAGAAATATGTGGATGCAGAAGAAAATTCCAAGAGTTACTCTGATAAGATATCTGAACTTGCTTCTGAACTTGAGGCATTCCAAACGAAGGCGTCAAGCCTTGAAACTGCGCTGCAAACTGCCAATGAGAAGGAAAAAGAGTTAAATGAGAGTCTGAGTTCATTAACAGAAGAGAAGAAAAGCTTGGAAGATGCATCAACCAGCTCCAGTGCAAAGCTGGCTGAAGCTGAAAATCTTGTGGAAATTCTACGCAATGAATTAAATGTTGTGCAAGGAAAGCTGGAAAGCATTGAAAATGATCTAAAGGAAGCAGGATTGAAAGAAAGTGATGTCTTGGTGAAGCTGAAATCTGCTGAGGAGCAACTAGAACAACAAGAAAAATTACTGGAGCAAACGATTGCAAGAAAATCAGAGCTTGAATCGTTACACGAGTCCCTAACTAGGGATTCAGAGCTCAAACTTCAAGAAGCAATGGAAAACTTTACCAGCAAGGATACTGAAGCAAAATCCATGTTTGAGAAGATAAAGACACTTGAAGATCAAGTAAAATTATATGAAGAGCAAGCCGCTGATGCAGCAGGGAAATCAGCATCTTTGAAGGAAGAATTGGATTTCTGTTTACTGAAACTGGCTTCACTGGAAACCACAAATGAAGAACTCCAAAGGAAAATACTGGAAGCAGAAAATAAAGCTTCCGACTCTTTCTCGGAGAACGAACTTTTAGTTGACACAAACAATCAGCTTAAAAATAGAGTTGATGAGCTTCAGGAATTGCTAAATGCTACTATTTCTGAGAAAGAAGCTACAGCTCAGCAGCTTACATCTCACATGAAAAGTATTACAGAGATCACAGATAAGCACTCGAGAGCTCTAGAAGTTCACTCTGAAACTAAGGCACGGATGATAAAAGCTGAAGCAGAGTTACAAGAGGCCGTTCAAAAGCTCAGTCAGAAAGATATGGAAATGGCAGATTTGAATGAAAAGCTAAGCACACTTGAAGATCAACTAAAATTGGGCGAAGAACTGGCTCGTGAAGCATCTGAAATTGCTGAAACCAGAAAACTTGAGATGGACGATGCTATGCAGAAATTGAAACATCTAGGAAACACCATTGAGGAGCTGCACACCAAGTCGGGTCACTTCGAAAAAGACAGTGCAGAGCTAGCTGAGGCAAATGTAAAGCTCACTCAAGATCTGGCTTTGTATGAGACAAAGTTGAGTGATTTACACGAGAAACTTTCTGCAACCATTACAGAGAAGGATGAAACAATTGAACAGCTACACACTTCAAAGAAAACCATTGAAGAATTAACGCAGAAACTCAAAGATGATGGGCAAAAGCTACAGTCTCAGGTTTGGATTGGAAGTTTTGCATTTGTATTTGTAAAAAGTATGATTTAATGATTAATTTCATCGATGATTCTGATCAATAAATTTTCAAATTGCAGATATCTTCGGTTATGGAAGAGAATAACCTTCTGAATGAAACATATCAAAACGCCAAGAAGGAGGTCCAGTCAGCAATACTTCAGCTTGAAGAACAACTAAAAGAACAGAAGGAAACTGAAAACACCTTAAAATCTGAGATTGAAAATCTGAAGGCCGAGATTGCAGTGAAGTCAGCCTTGGAAATTCGTATCAGAGAGCTTGAAGAAGAAGTAGTGACAGAAAAAAACCGACACAAGGAAGAGGTAAGAAACAATGACAAATTCAATAACTCAAAAAATATGATCTTCATTTAACATTGACTTGAACGTTCTGAATAATGTAACCGCCGGCAGGTTGAAACCATTCAGGCAGCTGCGGCCGGAAGAGAAGCTGAGTTTACTTCGAAATTGGAGGATCATGCACAAAAAGTCCAAGACAGAGATATATTGAATGAACAGGTTTTACAGCTCGAGAAAGAATTACAAATCGCAAAGACCACCCAGGACGAACAGGTTAAGACACTTTCTGAATTTGTTCATTGGAATATGTAAAACCATTTCTTAGCATTTTGATATCCTTAATTGGCAATTAAAACAAAAAAATAAAAATTATGTTCTAAGAATTTTTTTTTCCTTTGTTGTATCAGAAAGAAGCAGATTCTTCGAAGCATCTTGAAAGAGAAGCAGCTCTTAAAAGATCTCTTGAAGAGCTTGAAGTAAAGAACAAAGAAGTACTGTTGTTGGAGAAACAAATCAAAGAGCTTGAACAAAAATTACGGATGGCTGATGCTAAATTGCAAGATAAGGTTAGCTTCTACCCATCAAAATATATACTCTTTTGTTTCACAATTTATGCAGCATGACAAATATTTGCAGTACTTTTCTATTTTAGTTCAATATATTAGTTATAGTAGCATGCTCAAAATATTGGCTTCCCTTCAGGAGTACAATCTGTAATCGCATGCCATAATCATCTTATGTTACTGACACATCACACATAATTATACGTGACATAATAAAAATAAAATTCGTATTAATCATGTCGTATATGTCTTATGCTAACTAATTGAATATGTTGCAGAACAATGAGAACAAGCAGACAGAACAAAAAGATGGTGTTGAGATTAAATCCAGAGATATCGGATCAGCAATTTCAACTCCCACGAAAAGAAAGAGTAAGAAAAAGTTAGAAACAGCATCTACTGAAGCCTCGTCCTCTTTGGGTACTCAAGAACGAACTGGTGAGGCTTCAACTGCAATGAGCTTTAAATTTATAATGGGAGTGGCTTTGGTATCTATCATCATTGGCGTAGTTCTTGGGAAGCGGTATTAGTTTGGAATTTTCTTGATTTTGGCTTCTTTTTTATTTATTTTCTAAGCCAAAATTCAAGTTTTCGATTTGTCTATTTTCCACCCTTCTTTTTTTTTTTTTTTCATTTTTGGTTTTGTAATATAAGTATATTTTAAAGGGTTGTTTGAGTGGTTGGTAGTTGAGGTTCCTGATTGTGGTCAGGCAAGTTGTCTTTTTCATTCTTGTCCCTGACCTGAATATGCAATACCAAGAAACGTTTGATACTTGTAAGATTAAAGTTTGAATCTAGTAATTTGATTGATTGACTGTAGATGTTGTCATTTATTCACCATCAATCTCACTCATATTCTTCTTTTATCCATCCAAGTTATCTATCAATAAGACAATACACACCCTTTCTTTCTCTCTCTCTCTCTATATATATAGTGACAGATGCACAAAAACTTTTATCCAGAGACACCATTTATATATAATTAGTCTTTTGTGTATGTGCATTGCACATTATTAAAGTATTTTTTATAATATAATTATTTTTTAATATAAATATATACTCTTAAATTTTGGTTATCAATTTTCAATGCATAAAATAAGAAAAAAATAAAATTATATAATAAAAAATTTAATCAAATATGTTTTTTTATAAGTCAAATAAATTTGTGAATATACTCAAAATTTATTAAGTTAAAATTTAATAAAAATATCTACAAAATAATTCATTATACATATTGTCGTTGAGACACATTTGTCGTTGAAAACTTATTTATAATCCCTTTCTATGATTAATTATTGTAATCTATTGATTAAGATATTTATTATATTATTAAAAGATTTTGTGACAATATAAATTATGAATTCCAGATTAATCAAGTGCACATTTTATTAATCCATGCTTTAGTTTGCACAATTATTTATTTGAATTCATTTACCCATCAAAACTTAAAGCCATTGTTTAGAGAAAAAAAAAGGACCTAAAGCCATATATATATATATATATATACACACACACTAGAAAGATCAACACGCACGTTGTGTATGCAATTTTTTTATATTATAATTTTACATAATAAAATGTAATTTAATTGTTAAATTGGTAAAATTTATAAAAATAAAATCCTTCGTAGTTTGAATTTAAAGTAACATAGCACATAATAATGAAGTGTAGAAAACAATTTATGCTACGATATTAAAAATCTAAGTTGGTCTTAAATATTTTATTTATTTATTGTCCTCATGTTTGGTTGTTGGTTGGTTTTGATAAATTTAGGCACACTATCAATCTCACTCACATTATTCTATCCACCCTTCTTTTTTTAATTTTTGCATGAAATTTTTTCATAGCAAAATTTCTACATGAACTTTAAAAAGTATTTCAATGTTTAGCACATGTAAGTTTTTCATCTAAAATGAGTACTAAAAACTAAAGTGGCACGAATAGTGATAATGTGACTGTTAGTGTCCACGTGGTGCTTCAACTATGTGACTTAGAGCCCAAGACATTCAACATTGAGAAAGCAACAAAACTGGGTGACCAAAGGTGAAAAAACGTAATAGTGTTTTGCCAAAAGTGAAAAATACATTTTAAAAAAAAACCGTTAATTAGTACTTACAGTGATTTTTAAGTAAAATACTTGATTTTCTTAAGAAAATTTTTAATTCCCTATTAATCAATTAATATTCATTAAAATACTAATTACACTTATTTATTGATGAACATAGGAAACTAAGTATATCTAGTTATTTAATTTTAATTAATTTTGTTAAATTCTTTACTATTTGCGTAAGTGACAATCAAAGAGAATTGAATTGGATTTTCAAATTTTATTTTTTTTTGTTGGAAAACTAGATCTGTTCATGACGTTAATGGATAGAACCTGAATTCACCAATTATCAAGTTGAGTGACAAACCCAATCAATATTAGTATTTGATTGTAGGCTTCCTAATTGAGAAAAAGAAAGTCCAACTAGAGTGAAGCCCAAATAGTGGATAGTTTTCTTATCTGTTGTTTAAATTACAAATAAGAGGTAGAGAGAGATAACAACAAAAAAAGGAATCACATTCTTTTCTCCTCCTCTCTTTGAAAGCACGTTCCTTTATCTCTCTCCCATTTTCACATTCTCTCAAAAGCAAAAGGAAGAAAATATATAGCTCTTCTTCTCTAGTTAATATCGTCCCTAATGAGGCTCTAAGATGGAGCATAGCGGTGCATGAGGGTGCGTGTGGCATTCTTCGATGTCTAAATTTTTCCAAATTTTACAAAAATACGTTTTACATTTTTTTGGATTTTTTGATATATTATGTGAAATTTTTGAATTCCAAAACCAATTTTTCTTAAATTATTTGGTATTATTAAATGTAAATTATGTATTTTCAGTTTGGTTTTATGTTCAAAATTTATTTTATTCATGTAAATTATTTTGTATTTTATACATGTTATTTTGGCTACTTCAACTGACTGTATGATCAATAAATAAGTGTATCAGTTGTACTAACCCACCTTCCTATCTGTTTTAGATGGTGAGATACTGAGTCCCCATGGTAGCCAAGACCCCAGCCGTGAGGTCTGCACTGAGACATATAGAGGAAGATTTATGGGACATTGATATGGACCCTAAGATATTTAACTACGATATCGATGGGGTAGTAGTGCATATGGTTCACATGAACAATGCAATCCAGGAATTCATATGGCAATGAGGTTTCAACCTAGGTATTGACATTGATGGAATGATTCATATGGTCCTTAACTCATTCCATGAATTTTACCATAGATTGTGGTTCGCTACCTCTATAGTCGAAGGAGACTATAGAGCCACCCTAAGGAGGTCTTTAGTTGAGTTGGCAAGGAATAGTGTCTTTAGGCGCATGCAGCCGAACCACCCTATAGTCCTACATAGTGGCTATGAGATACAACACCTATGGATTGGAAACTTTTCATACACCTTTCCTGAGGAACTATGGGAGGAAGTTCGAGTGTCACTTCCTAGGACCCTAGTTTACAACTGATGAGCCTCTTAGTGTTTTGAGTTGACGGACAAGCTGTTGGTTACTTGTCATTTTGTACATAAATAAATTTCATGGACATGCATTAGTCATTTGGTTTTAGTTGATCTGTTTACATTTAGTTGTTGACATTTTATGTGTTGATATAATAAATTGTGTTGGTTGCATTTATTATTTTGAGCTATTTATTGAGTTAAATTGCTTGGTTGTTGTGGATGCAATTATTTATATGTTGAATGTTCCTATATATTATTGCATTATTAATTGTGTATGGACTCATTAATGTAATAACTAACATAGAAACCCTAAGTTAGAATACTTAGAGACTGAATCTATAAGTTGGATTAATTGATCATTGACTATCCTTGACATTAAATTTAGTGTAATTTCTTATTATTAAGAAAGAGATAGTAATAGAACACCTAGTGCACTATTTGATTCAAAACTTACTTAATTGGTTGCACTTGTTTAATTTCTGAATGGATAGTAAATGATTGCATATTAATGTATCTCCTCATTAAGTGCAACTTTGCGTGATTGATTTTTGAACAATATTTCTACTACTTCGAAATTGATTGTTGCTAAACTGAACAAAGACAACAAGCTGAATGGTGACAATTATGAGATTTGGGCTATGAAAGTTCAATATGTGTTTGAAGAGCAAAATGCTTCTGATCCCTTTGAGACGATTATGGTCGAACCTGAGGAAGGCACTACCACTCAACATAAGCGAGACCGTGAAGCCTATACTACTTAGAAGAAGAAGAAGAAGAAGAAGAAGAAGAAGAAGAAGAAAAATACCACTGCTCGTATCATCATCCTAAGTGCAATGGATGGTGATATCACTAAGCAATTTTGAAGCTATGGGTATGCCAAGGATCTCTAGGTGTATTGAAGGATAAATTCGGTGACATGTCACTAACTAAGCTCTGGTCTTTGACCATAAAGTTTGACACGTACCAGAAGCACCCTGATCATACAATGAAGAAGCACTTGAGGGAAATGAAGAATATGATCAGTGAGCTTAGCGATGTCAGTTACAATCTGACCGAGGAGCAGAAAATCCAAGCAGTAATCCGTTTCTTGCCGAGAAATTGGGATCACATGAAGCATCATTTGATGCATGCTTCTAATATCCAAACTTTCAATGAAGTAGTGCATCATCGTGAACTCTAGAAGGACCATATGTCGACTCTCAAGATTAATGTTGAGGCTCATGTGGCTTATTCTGGGCCCCAAAAGGGTTCAAATAGCAAATAGAAGAGGAAGCAGAGGGCATTCTTCTTCAAAAACAAAGGAAATGAGTTTGAGGGAAAACAAAAATAAAAAGGGCAGCAAAAGAAAAATGCCAAAGGCAAGTCCCGCATTTCTAAGATAAAATGCTACAACTGCCAACAGATAGGCACATTGCTAAAGACTGCAATGCTCCTAAGATGGTACAAAACATTTACTCCTGTTTAAGTTATGCTTGTGTGGCAAGTTTTGTATTCCTAACTGAATGCCATCCTTAATGGGTGATTGATCCAAGAGCGACCAACTACATGAGCAGAGAACATGAGGTGTATGCTCAATTCCATCGAGTCCCTCATGGAACAGTGGATATATATTGGGAACAATGCAAAAGTGGAGGCTCAAGATATTGGCACTTGTATGTTGACCTTGTGCAGTGGTAAAACATTGTTGCTACATGATGTCTTCTATGCTTCGGGAATACGAAGGAACTTGGTTTCTGTTCTATCTTTGATGAATAATAGATTTACTTTGTCTTTTGAGAACAATAAAGTAGATTTTTTTAGTGGCACTTATTATGGCTCTAGTTTTGCCATATATAGTCTTATTGTTATAGATTTAGAGTATGTAAATAACAATAATGCTAGCTTTTATTATGTTGCTTCTTCATCAAATCATGCAAGTGATGTTAATCTATGTCACACAATGCTCAGCCACATTGGCCAAGACAGTATGAGGCGTTTAGCCAAAACAGGGATGTTAGGTAATTTACGAAAAATTGAGTTACCAACCTGTGAAAATAACCTTAAGGGAAAACTAGTGTGAAAACTATTTTGTAAAGCAACACGAGTTGAATATCCATTACAACTTATCCATTTTGATGTTTGTGGACCAATGAACGTGAGAGCATGTCATGGAGCATACTACTTCATCACATTCATGGATGACTATACACGTTATTGTCACATCTATCTGATTTCCCAAAGTCTGAAGCGTTGAGTTGTTTCAAAAGATTTATGAGTCTAGTTAAAAATCAACTACATAGAAAAATCAAGGCCTTAAGAATAGATCGTGATCGGGAATACCTCTTTGAGGAATTCAAGTTATTATGTTATGAAAAGGGAATTGAAAACCAATTATCAATCCCTAAGATCCCGCAACAAAATGGTGTGGCATAAAGGAGAAATAGAGCACTCCTTAATAGGGTAAGATTAATGATGGCAAAAGCCAACTTACCAATCTCTTTTTAAGGAGACGTGTTGCTAACAACAACTTATGTTCCAAATTGCGTTCCATCCAAACCTGTTGGCACCAACACCTTACGAGATGTGGACAAGTCGTAAACCTGATCTATCTTACTTGAGGTCGTGGGGTTATGCAACCTATGCCTATGACACCTCTAGCAAGCCAAGGGGTAGAACATGAATCTTTATAAGATATCTTGAAACCTCCAAATGATACGACCTAGTGAGAAAGCAAGAAGATGGCACTGAGACCAAGTATGAATCTCGAGACGTCATATTTCTTGAAAGGGAATTTCCAAAATCGAGAGAAGTGAGTAAGGACTTCACTTTTTATAACACACAGGAACTTGAATATTTAGGATCACTCCATTCGAGTGAGAGAGATTTTGTGCCTAAGGATGAAAGTTTAGATCTTTCACCTCACACCAGTGCTGATGTTCCTGATCCTAACTCCAGTGGGAGTATGAATACTAATTTGAGTGGGAGTCACAATCCTGTCAGTAATCACAATGAGAATCCTTTTCCCAGTGGGAGTATTCCAAACTTTGACGAATACATGTGATTCGTGTATCAAAAGGCAAAACCACCATGTAAGTCGACGAGAGCTAAAGTTCCTCGACAAATTTTTTCAATAGAAGAACCAGGTGAAGCTTTCTTAACAATAATCTCACTAGACGAGGAAGAAACTGCAAACATGCAAGAGGTTCTTGAATTCCCAAGTAAGGAAGAATGGATTAAGTCAATAGAAGAAAAAATGGCATCTATGAGTTTAAACCAAGTTCGAGAATTGGTTGAACTCTCCGTAGGCCAAAAAGGCATAAGGAACAAGTGGGTGCATACAATTAAGTGTGGCGTTGATGGCAAGCCCATCAAGCGGAAAAGTCACTTAGTCTGAAAGGGGTTTACGCAACTGGAATGAATCAATTATGATGAAACCTTCTCACTCATTATAAGATTTGCCTTGATAAGGTTGATCCTAGTATTTGTTGCTGCTATGGACCTCGATTTATATCAAATTAATGTAAAGACTGCATTCCTCAATGGGAACTGGACAAAGAAATGTATATGGTACAACCTGAGGGTTCCATAGTCCTTGGAAACAAGCAAAAAGTTTGTAAGTTGAAGAGATCTATTTATAGTCTCAAGTAGTCTTCAAGGCAATGGTATATTTACTTCCATAAGGCGATTATCTCATACAATTTTAAAATAATCGGTGAAGACCATTGCATATACCTTAAATGCTAGAGAGGTAAGTTTGTCATTTATACATTATATGTAGATGTCATTCTTGTTGTTGGTAATGATCTGACCCATATCAAGGATGTCAAAGACTGGTTAACAACCAGATTTGAAATGAAAGACATGGGAATACATCCTTGGGGTCAAAATATCAAGAGATCGATCACGATTGATATCACTTTCACAATGATGTGTACTAGAGGACATATATTTGCTTTGTTATTGGCATTCTAAGAAAATTCCAGTCAAACCCTAGAAAATCACATTGGCAAGTAATAAAACTAGTTTTGTGATACTTGAAGGGCACTGCTGATTACGCACTGCTTTATTAGGGAAATGATTTGCCTTTAAGAGGATACACATATGCTAACTTGGGCGGAGATGTGAATGAGAGGAAATCCACCTCTGGATATACATTCTTGCTTAAAAATGGAGCTACGTCATGGAGAAGCAAGAAACAGACTAGCATAGCATTGTCTACTATAGAATCTGAGTACATAGCTATGTTTGTTGCATTGCAAAATATGTTTTGTTGAATCTGAGTACCGATCGTCTGTCGTTAGTTGCCAAGCTGCATGTTATATGTCGTTGGAAGGGCTGTCGTTCGCGTGGACGTGTCGCAAAGCGCTGTTGTCCGCGCCTTCCACATGCCGTTCACGGCTGTGTGTGGTAGCTGTGTGGCCATACGACGTGGCCAAAACGGCATTGTTTCACTCTGCTGCTCCTATTTAAAAAACCAATCAACCTGCTTCTCTCTTTGCTCCATTTTCTCTCCATTTCTTCACTCAAATCCGACCCAAATCACTCCCTCTTGCCCTAAGATCATTGTTCCATCAAATTTGAGGTAAGTTCATCAATTATTTTTGGTTTTTAGCTCCATTTTATGCATTTAATTGCTTGAATAAAATTTGAAAGAAATTGGGTTTGAATGGAGCTAAGGTTCGGTTTTGTTAGGATTTTTGGCTTGATTTGGAGTTGTTTATGTTAGATATTATTATGAGGAACATGGGAGAGCATGGATTTGACTTTATTGATGAGAAATTGATAATTTTTATTTATGGGTTTATTTAGTCCAAAAATTCAATTAAAGAAATTAATGGTTTTAGGATGAATTGATGGAAACTAAGGTAAGATTTGTGTTCTAGAGGACTATTTGAGGTAATGTGGATGGTTTAGAACATCGGGTTTCGAGCGTTTCGATTTTAGGGACATTTTTGTGTAGTTTTCTGTTTCAAGGACCAATTGTAATATTTGCATACTTGTGGACTAGTTCTGATATTTTTCCATTTAGGGAGCAATTTAATATTTTGAGGGTTTAAAGACTAATTTTTAATTTTTGAGAGTTTGAGAGCTCTATTTGACATTCTGACTACTTAGAGGACCTAATAGAAATTTTTGAGGACCATTTTGAAACTTTATGTGGGTTGGGGGACCAAAACATAATTTTTAAAAAAATTAAGGGATCCAACTGGAATTTTGCATAGATTTCTATTTTCAAGATTTCAGAGTTAGATCTTAGACCAGAATATGATTTCAGTCATAGATCGAGTGTCTGCATTTGCATTGCATATCATGCATTTGGGTACCACCACAATACCATCATTTGGTTTCTGATGTCCATTATGTTTATGTATCTATTTCAACTTCCTATCTCTGTCAACAAGACTAGCCACCCACCAGTGGTTCCTAACTGGATCCTTTGCTTCAGATTTCAAGTGAGTGAAAAGGCAGCTTCGGACACACGAGCTGTGCCTCCTCTATTATATCTTTTTGCTTGTGTCTGGACTATCTCTGAAATTGAATAATTAATGGTTGAATAATTAGTAATTTGGATTACATGATTATTATTTTATGAAAAATCTCTGTTTATGAAAAGAAAGATTTAAAATATTTATATATGGTTTATACATATTTTCTGTAAAATGATTTTATCTTGTGTGTACATTTGATATATATATATTCAGTATGGGACACTTGTGCTACGTAGGGTGAAATGTAGTCTTTGGTACCATTGAACAGTCAAGGCCCAGTTACCAAGATTAATGGTAACCGTGTATCTGGCCAGATGCACGTACTATGTTTTTGATTGATTAGTAGCGAACACACTTATACTTACACTATGTCTGATTCTGGTCCCATATCTATTCCTGCTATATCATATTTGATATATGTATTTTTATATATGTATTCGTCTGCTTTTGCATGCTGTTTGCTTTGGGTGTGATCGTTTTCGAAAATGAATTTTTGAAACTAATATTATTTATTAGCGCGTATATATATACGTATTTACTTATATCTGCATATAGTAGTTTTGAAATATTTTCAAAACAATTTTTATAAGGCCTGTAGCCGATCTGGAGTGTATTTTCCTCATTAGGGATTCTTGCCCCTTTTTATCCATTTCTTGTCTAGGCTTCATTATTTATTTTTCAGGTTTACATTTTGGCATTCGGCAACCGTCCGACATCTTGGACCTAGTAGGGCATTCCGTTTGATATTGACTGCCCTCTTGGATTTATTATATTACGATTTATTTTGTATAACTTATATTACATATTTATATGTTTTTTGTGTTTAATGTTTTAACCTTATTGGTGGTTTAATAATGTTTATTTTAATTGAATTGGGTAGAGTGTCTGATCTCTGAGGCTTGTGCGAGATGGGTCGGGCTTCCATAGACGGTTCACCTCGTACGTCGGTCACGACCCGACTTGGGTCGTGACAAAGGTGGTGTCAGAGAATTAGGTTCCTGCATTGTCTAGGTTGGTGACTTGAGATATTCAAGTATTTGGTTTCTGAGGGTACATGACATAGTTAACTAGTTATAATGAGCGCTGTGATTCCCTGTGGTTGACTAGGGGTCGAGATGTTGTCATTTGAGGATTGAGGAATATGTATTTCTGAGATAACCTTCTGGATTATATATGGTCAATTTGGGTGTCATGTGAGGTATGATTTACTTTGCTTTATTGACACATATATGAATTTGGTGACTAAGTTAATTAAGATGGATTGAGATTGATTTGTCAGTATGATGAGCATGATCTTAATTTGATTATGGAATCATGAATTAGATTGGGGATTTGATTTAATTAGATTTTGGAATCAAACATTTGAGGGATGATTCTTTGAGAATTGATCAACGAGATTGATCTAGGTTTTTGATATCAAGGCAGAGGACGTAACAATGTTATTTAAGAATGAAAGAATTCGATGTTAACCTAAGTATGATAAATTTGAGAAATTTATTGATGATTACAGGAATTGCAGGATACAAACACTTTGGGATTGGTTCACGATCACTCATAAGGAGTTAATTGAGAGGAATACATTTGAGGAAGATAATTGATATGTCTGGTGATTGTAAATGGCAATTTTGAATTAATACATGAATTATGATCTTAGATGACTAGAATTGAGATTAGCGTGTCAGCGTCATGGATGATGATATTTGTAAGTATTCGAGGAACAATTGTAATCAATGGATATATTGATTAGTCAGGAAATGAAATTAAGGCTCTCAGGTGTTGACAGGTTGTCATAACAAGATTATCAGAGTAAGAGAATCCTAAGTTGACTTAAATACAACTAGTACGAGGAATTGCTTGACAACTATGATATACTTAGAGACAATAGATATTAGCATCTCTGGGTGTCTGATTTTATTACATAATATGGTAATGGATTTGGTTATTTTTAGTTTTGGAGGTTTTGAATGTAGTATACGTAAGTCAGTATGGACTATGAGAGTCGAGAAAGAAATTTGTATGACTACAGTTTGGGAGACTATACAATAAGTGATCTTTGTTAATTAACAAGGATGTTCGATTGATTTTGCATGAAATTGGAATTAAAAAAATTAAAAAAAATTATGATCTGTATTTTGGCAGAGAAAACTATGTGATAACGTGATTTGAGGATCTTATATGGTATGGATGATATCAAACACTATGATAGAATTTGGTCTGTACTGTATAAGCCAAGATTGATGTAAGTCATTTGGGGTGAAATGCTGATAAGATATGGATATGGAGATTTTATAATTTTTGTATCAGGTAATATCGATGAGAGAGAATATTCGGTGCAGTAAGAATGTTTGGAATTCTCTAAAGTTGTTTGGCCCTTCTGGAATATTTTGACTTTCATTGATGGTTGGTCCACGTTGATGATCCAAGATCCTTCAGTTGCGGGGTTTATTTGTTCACTTGCATACAACAATCGATGTTTACTCAGTTCATGTGGTTTATCAATGCATGGACATACATTAGAGTCGATTAGACTTTTATTTATTTTTGTTTTTGTCCCTTTGTTGTAAAGGAAGGATTGTACCCTTTCGACATATGTTTGAAATCTCGTATCATTTTGAATTATTTGGGAAGAATATTGTTTATTATTCGTACTTCCCTTTTCATTTGTACCTGAGGTTTAGTTAGAGAGAGGCATGGCTTTGTCGGTTTACTAATAAGGCAAGACATGTGAATGTATGGAAAAAGGGGCAAGAATTTTGAGATGACTCAATCTGAAGAACTACTTGTGGTCGGAGTAATAATTAATGAGATTGTGATATATGTTCATACATGAGTGGGATACTTTTAGAGTCCAAATTGTGAGGATATTTTAAGGAAAATAAATTCATGAACATAAATTTTGTGATACTTGAGGTGATAGTTGAAATAAAAGTCTGTATAACTTGGGAACCATATTTATTTTGAGTTAAATACATCCTAATAGAGCTAGGACATCCAATTTGTAATTTGGCCTATGAAATGAAATGATAGGAGATATAAATATTGTTGATGGGAAGAATTTGTTAGTTAGTGTTTAGGGATCTGATCGTTCTTTTGAAAGATGAATCTGATAGAGAGATGCCTTAGTGTCCTTAATATCATGATATGCGATATATAGCTAACAAAAATCTATGTATGATATATGGTAATAGAGGATAATAATAGACATATTAGTCAGACAATCTAAGGAGGAGAATGGTCTGTGATTAGTAACCTGATAATAATTGCAGTAAGATTACTCCACTTATTGATATCTTGTTTGGATTTGACCATCTTTGGCAAGAACTATGTAAGCATGAAGGCTACAGATTTATTGTTGGGTAAGACTTGAGGAATGAGGTTAGATTCGATATGATTATAAATATTAGTGCTACATTTGATCGTACAGTACAAGTTGGTTTATGAATTTCAGGTTCGATTAGACTATGAGTTCAAAGAAATTATACTTATTAGGTATGATCGTTCTTAGGTTCAAGCCTTTCATTTAAGGTTAAACATTTATGATGAGGATTACATACTGAATATGATAAATATAGAGACAATAATGAAGTTGCGAATAAGGTTTAAGAAATTAAGTTGGATTCGATTCATGGATCGACTTATGGAATTCGAAAATG
>CAODLS010755107.1:0-10228 GCA_948243855.1 Flueggea neowawraea
GAATTTTAATGATTAGAATTAAATAATTTGCTAATTATTCGGTTGTCATTATAAAATAAATTATCTGTCATTCAAAATTATTTCTTCAAGTCCTTTTTCCATATTTGCAAATAACCCTTTTTGGGTGAAGGAAATATTAACCATTAAAAAAAATTTTAATTATTGGCTAATGATCTCATTTTTCTTGGGGAGATTAATTTCTTTTTTGTACGTGATAATGATTCGATATAACAAAGAATAAGCGTCTAATATAAAATTTGAGGGGAAAAAAGCTAAATCTTACACAGGAATAATATAAAAGACTAATTTATCGACAATATCATATAGTATATTTTATGAGCATATAAAATATAATATTTAATTAAAAAATATATTTTTTTATTATTTATCTATCATTAATTATTATAAAATATTATATATTATATAAATGAGTCCAAAGAAAAAAGGTGGTAACCACTAAACCAATGTTTTTTTAGACTAATTTGTAAAATTAATCATTACGTTAATCATTAAATCAATACTTTATTATTAAAAATATATAAAACAGTTTTTATTAAAAAATACATTTTTTCCTGAAAAAAAAACTATTTTGCATCTAAATATTTTTATCAATATGCCATATTGCATTCCCACCAAGCTCTAGAATGGATGACAACTAGCTTTCTTTTTTGGTATTTTTGTCCTCTGATCACAACTAGTTAATCCAGTGGAAAATCCACTAACACTCGCTTGTTTTTGTTTGGTTGACGAGCATTGGGCATCGCAGCTTGCATTAGCATATGGGTCACTTTCCACGACATCCTCGCATCTCTCTTTCTCTGGGTACAATTATACGTGTATAAATATAGCAACACTTCTCAACACTCCTCTTGCGAAAACCCCCATAACAGTATTCCCACCGTCCCTTGAGTCTCTCTCAAACTCAGTAGATCCTTTTTCTTATCTTGTTCACATTGTTGCTAGTGTTTGTGTCTCCTTCCACGAAATGGAAGAAGCCTTCCGAAGACTCAATGGAATCACAGGCGCCCACCACACTGACCCTCACCCACTCGAACCCATCACCGAAACCCACAAAAAACCGACCACCACACCATCCTCGACCAAGAGGTCGGTCAAAGAGGGTTCCACCAGTGGGACTATGAGGTACCGTGGGGTCCGCAGACGGCCATGGGGCCGTTATGCTGCTGAGATTCGAGACCCGCAGTCCAAAGAAAGGCGTTGGCTTGGAACCTTTGACACTGCCGAAGAAGCCGCTTATGCTTATGACAGAGCCTCTCGAGCCCTCCGTGGCATCAAGGCTCGCACCAACTTCGTCTATCCTAATTCTGAACCACTACCCTATAATTTCTCCACCAAATCTCAGCCGTCCAGTCGGAATATTCACTCATCAAGTTGGCCTTCATTTCCAAACCCTCACCATGTCGGTGACTTCATTGGCCTTTTTAACTCTAGTTCAGGACCCATGCACCATTACCCTGAAAGTTTCTATGAGCAGGTTCTCCATACGAACCATAATGGCTCTGGCAATACCAGTTTCTCAGGTGGGTCTGTTGAACCCACGGGTCCATACGTCTCTGACAGTACTACTCAAGGTTCTTTAGTTACCGCCGCCACCACCTCTACTGTATCCACTCCCCCATCTAGCGAGTGCGACTATACAGAATTTTTTCCCCAAGAACCGTCTGATTCTGGATTGTTGCATGAAATCATACAAGGGTTCTTTCCAAAAACCTCTTCGCATGATCAAAAGACTTCAAAAGCCTCCGCAGATGAGTCAAGAAACGTAGCTTCAATGCCAGTTCCTGCAGAAGTGATCGGTGATAATAACGGGTTGAGAAGAGGGTTTGGAGTGTTTGTTGATGGGTCCAGACAGCTGGAGGCATTTGGTGGAAGCAATTCGCGTTTGGTGATGCCCTATGGTTATGAGTTGCCTAGTTTTGAGGTGGGCAGTGCGAGCAGGGTCGCTGTTTTGGAAGATATAATTTATCAGCATCCTGAGCTGATGAATGCATTTGCTGCTGCTGGATTCCGCCACAATGCATGATCGGTTCTTTAACCATTTAAGAGTATCGGAACACTTGGGATTAACAAGATAGCTGGGTATATCTTAACTTCATCTTTAAACGTGTAAGTTTAGTTAAATCATCAGTAGAAGTTAACTAGGTAGTTAGATGCAGTTATTAATTAATCTGCTGCACATATCAGCAACTTATTGGGTTATCAGTCAAATGAATATGAAGTTTTTTCTTGTTCAAAAAGAAGAATGAATATGAAGTTTTTAGCTGGTTAAAATTCTCATCTGCTTTTGTGTCTGTGTATGGCGTTGACCTTTGGAAGATTAAAAAAGGAGAAAGGTAAGGACGTAAGGTGTTGTTTTGTGTTTGGAATGATATGTGCCTCCACTCGAAAAAGACAAAAAGTACTATTCGTCTATAGTCCTTGCGCACAAGTATGTCGCCTGCGCCTGCTCCATGAATAAATATTCTTCTTCCACAAAAAGACAACTTGGATTCTGTCCCTCATGCAAATCCTAAGTCCTCGTGCATGCGCTTGGAAGAGAACTTAAATCAATTATCCGTTTCAACCCATAAAAATAAGCTATATTTTTTTAATATTTATCTTAATATATAAATTAATTTATTTTTAAAATTAATATTATATTTATTATATTATTTTTATTTAAATATATAATAAATTATATTATTAATTATTATTAAATAGTTATAAGAATAATTTTAAAAATTTTTAATAAAATTAATAATTCAATTAATTTTCTTAATCAATATAAAAAAATATTATAATTTATTTTTATAAGATGAAATAAGTAATATTTAATAGTAATATAATGCATTTTTTTAGACTATAATGCTAAATTGAATATGATATGTTTTGGGGTTAAACATGAGAACTGGTCAGTTATATTAGGTTATTCGTAACCTACGGTCTTTGAAGTCGTATCGTGGGACGTCTGTTCAACGTTTTTATTGTTATTTTATTAAAGTCTCCAATTTCTAGTCCTTTAGTTTTTTATCCGTAACTCAGGGGCTACTTTAAGAGTTCCGCGGAAAGTTTACTTAGTTTTTCATTAAACACAATTTTATTTTAATCCGGTTGAAATAAATTTGACCGTTGGATCAAAACAATCTAACTGTCAAATTTTATTTAAAAAAAAAATATGTGCGCTGGTCCTGTGTCTAACACATGTAGCTTATCCTATTGTAAAAGAATGGGCTACAATATGAAGACACAATAATGTATTTCCATTGGAATTCTAGCCGCGATGTGAGCAGCCTTAAAAAAATGAAAAAAGGAAAAGAAAAAGGAAGATGCCAAAATAAGAACAAAACGGTGGTAGCAGAGTGGGAGTGGTTACGAAATTAATCAAGAATGTGGCTCGTGTGGTTGATTAATTGTGTCATTCAATGACATCGATCAATGAGAGATTCATTGGAAGTAGGAACTATCATGAGCTTGCATTTCAAAATATCAACAGGCTTCATGTTTTTTAGCTTTGTGTCGGTGAATATTTTCTTCAACAGCTTGTGAGTTTGAAGATAGAAGAACTGATCAAGAAGTAAATAATTGAAGTGTTTCATCACATTAATTATTTCACCCAGACTCCATTAATTTTTACCCTCCGCTTCGTAATTAAATATAGGTAGGCACGTGACAATTCCACTTTCAAGGATAGGTGAAAAACAAAGATATGAGATGCTACTCAATTAGTCAAACTTTATACGGTGGTTAACTCTACCCACGCCAACTCCTTTTTTATTTGGGTAAATTAATTAAAAAAATACGATTTTTAATCCAATTAACAAATACATTACAAACTTTCAATTTTATTTCGGAAAAATATAAATTTTAGGTATATTAACAATTATATCATCCGTTATTTTCAATTATTTTTTTCATTTATTTAGATTTAATAACATAAAATAACACGAATTTTAGTTATTTTTGCATTTACTAAAAAATGTTACACAAAAGGAAAATGTTGACGCGGCACTGACGGCGTGCTGACATGGTCGTCAGTGCCACGTGGCAGTCGTCCACATGAGTAGAATCAGATATAATCAACAATACTAGACAACAGGTCGTTCGAATGAACAGAACGACATGTCATTCTCCATGACTAAACGAACGACCTGTAATTTATGAGTAAAAGAAAGTCTGGTCGTCTGGTCGCGAAAAACGACATGTCGTTTCGGATGCAAAGTAGACGAT
This sequence comes from Flueggea neowawraea, assembly GCA_948243855.1. NCBI lineage: Eukaryota > Viridiplantae > Streptophyta > Magnoliopsida > Malpighiales > Phyllanthaceae > Flueggea > Flueggea neowawraea. Next base: position 4,228 of record CAODLS010755107.1, read on the forward strand.
CGGTTGTTCAAGTGTTTTTTTCCATTGCAACTTAACATCGTAAATGGCAGGCTATTTTTTGTAATGCATGAAACGACTTGTGGTTTAGTTTTACAGAATTTGAAAGGAAAAATTTTTCCATAAATGCAAAAATAACTACAGTTCGTATTATTTTATATTATTAAGTCTATTCATTTGCTAGCGTGACATTCCATGTGACATCTGACGTAGACATAGATGTGACTGATTTATAACAATTGTATCTAAATTATTTTATGTTCTAGTTTAATTAAAAAAGCATCAGCACCTATGTCTACGTTAGATGTCACATAGACTGTCACACTAACAAATTGATGGAAAAATTAACTGAAGATAACAGATGACACAATTGTTATAATACCTAAAATTCATGTTTTTTATAACGAAATTGAAAGTTCGTGACATATTTATTAATTGGACAAAGCTCGCGTTTTTTTAATTAATTTTGCCTTTTTATTATGGCAAATGAACTTTAATTCCGTATATAAAATAGTTTTTTTTAAGTTACTTTAAGTTATACTTTTTACATATATGTTCTCTATATAGAATCTGTGATACTAAGATTAAGTGTTAAATATTTGTTCTAAATTGACATTGTGTATCAATAGGAACCTAATAGAAGATTTTTCAAAACTAAAAAACTGAATAAAATGTTACGGTATAGCTCAAGAATACTAAAATAATTGTCCCTATTTTTTTTGTTAAGTCAATTAATAGATCAACAACATGATTATTGTAAATTTAAAAATTATTTAACGTTCAATGAGCAACAACATGGTAATTGCCCCTATTTTTCATAAAAAAAATTATATTTAATCATAACGACTAGTTGTACTTTCACCTTATGCAATTCAAAACACGGTTATTGTCTTCTTTTTTTTTTCCTCTATCGAAATACAGAATTTCTTTATGGGAACACAGGACTTCTTTAAGTCTGATCCATTGGCCTTTATCCTTAAATTTGCTGTAATTATTGTAATAGGATAGACTTTATGGCCCTAATCCTTGGTTACCGTTGAGGCACTGTTCATGTGGACATGTAGCGTCAGTTTTTTTTTTAAACTCTTTTGTGCACTCTGTAATTAAAATTTGGCACAGCAGCGGAAAAAGTTAATTTTATTAAATATATTAATATTATAAGTAATACATGTTAAATTTTAATATATATATATATATACCATTTCTTATCCTTAAGGATATGCGAAATGCAATAAATATATACCATTTAATGAATATAAAAAATTAATATATATATAATAGTTAAACAATTTTTTTAACTTTTATTAAGTGGCTTGTTTTCTTATTTACACTTGACTTTTAAGTCTCTTTCAAGTAACTTTAATTGTTAATGAATATTATTTAATTTTTTATATATTATATTTAATTATTTTTAAAATTGTCTTAGTGACTAATTAATATTCTTTAATCATCTAAATATTACAAAGAATGATGTCAAACATTTATTTTTTTATTGAAATATTATATTTAGAGAGCCGAAAATGGTGGATTCAAAATTCAGAAAAAGAAATAAAAAAAGAACGATATAGTCTCTCTTGCCTCGCATGCTCTTCCGAGATCTTGCCTCCCATGCTCTTCCAAGAATTTCATATTATAATCTCAACTTATCAATCACCATTATTGTTCACGTCAACTTCAACTTCATTGAATAGGAATTTTATACTTATTTAACTCATTTTGGTCTAGTTCCATTCTTTCAAAAAACATTTTTGAGCTATTTGTCTTTTTTTAAGTCTTTTGTTTGAAACAAAATTGTAATTTATTTATGTAATTTTAGAAAATTTAATTTTTGTCTCACAATTATTTTTGTATCTAAAATTGAGAATAATATAATCTCTTTATATTATTTTTCAGAAATAGTTCAACTTCCTTAGAAGTACAAAATCTTCTAAACGGAGTATTATTACTATTTCCAAAACTCAAATAATTTTCTTCAAAAATAGATTCTTATAGTTCACCAAAAATTCAGAAGATTCTCAAAACCAAATTCAAATCAAACAAGTTCTCACGTAGGCCAAATTTTAGATTTCTAATCCTTTAATTATTTGAAATTATGTGCTATGGTCGTAGCACAACAAGAACAAACAATTTCAGAAAGATACAACCGATGTGTTTGAAGTCGACATCACATTCACGTGGATGCTGAGCTGCCAAACTCCGAATCACTGACCACCAGTATATGGTTAGTCGCCTCAGAAACCAAATTGAGCTGAAACAAAATATTTTCACAAAGATTTATTACGGTGTTTGTGGCAATACAAGAGATGCAGAGATGCAAATGTAGACTCAAACTCAGACGGTGTTAGAAATCCTATTTCAATCGAATGTCTAACCCTTCTGTCGATTCTCAATCACTTCATAAACTCACAGAGTCAATCTCCCAAACCTTTCAGAATCCATAATTAAAACCTCTAATTAATTCACAATCAATACTAAAGCTCAACCATTCAAAATACCACATTTTATTTCTAGTAATAGGAATTCTTCTCAAAATAATCCAAACTTTGTATCGGCCAATACCCAAATGTTCTAAGTCATTCCAAACAACTTACATCAACCTCCTAATCATAAATCTACAGCCAATTACCCCAACAAACTCAAAATCAAGAACAATCTTCACAAACTCGGCCAAAACCCTAATCCATTTCAAAACAACATCAAACTTCAATTCCAACACAAGTCCATACTAATTCTAAGTTCATTTTATCATACATTAATAGAAATTAACTCAAATCAACTCAAAAATCCATTTAAAACAGAGATCAAAGCTCAAGACTGTCACTTACAATACCTATTAAACATACATGCATAAACAACAAAAACCTAAGCCAAATCTTCGCATTTCTTACTCAAATCAACCAAGATATAATAAGAATAATTCCAAATCTAACCAGATTTTCATCTAAAACGAAACCCTAACTTCAAACAAAACCCATTTTGTCCAAACTCAAAAATCTCCAAAATTGAAGTTAAACCTTCTGATTCTGACCTCAAACAACCATAATCTACAACCTTCAACATCCATTCCAACACAATCACTCAAATCCGAAACAAACATTCAAAATCAGCCTTAAAGCTAAAATCGAGATTCAAGCATGAAAATGATGAAATGAAGAGATTAGGATGAAAATCTTACCTCCAGATACGTTTAAAAATGTTAACAAAGCATTGAGAGGAAGAGAGAATCGATCCATAATTGAGAGAGAGTGAAAAATGAGAGTAAGGAAGAAGGTCAGGAACTTAACAACACCCAAAATCGATCCCTAACTTGCTTTTAACTTAGAATCATAAATCTCATTACTCCCGAAACTTAACAACACCCAAAATTGCAAAGGTATCATCTTCAAACATCCAAATATCATCTCAAACATTCAAAAATCAAATCAAAATTGAATGAGGTTCTACAGGAGATCTTATCATAATTGTCTGCAGTGCTACAGAAGATTGTTCAGGACGGATGGGATATTATTGGGCTGTTGCATACAAGATTGGGACAAGATCCCCTAAAATTCTGAATTAGAAGGCCACATCTTAGCCTGCGTTGATCTCTTTGAGGAAGATGATCTTTAATTTCTCTACGGTGATTATTATTTTTATTCATATGTCAGTCTATTTGATTTTTTTAGAAGATCTTTTAAAAATAGATGTGTATTGCCTTTTTTTTTCTTTTTATGTGCAGGTTGTAGTTCAGAACATGGTCCCTGATGATGAGGACCTTTTAAGGCAGTTCCACGAACATCTCAAGGGTAGGAGGAGTCAAGGCAGAGATGTAGGTTCCAATGATCCTATTTTGTCAAGAAAAGTTGATAAAATATCGATCAAGTAGTTGGAGTTGTCAAATGATTTTTTTGAGTTCAAGTCTCGCATTGCGAGCCAGGTGCAGAGCCTGCAGAAGAGCTTTGATAAAGCAGTAGTAGATGTTACTGATGCAATTACCGATTTGCGCAACAGGGTTGGCGCGATTGGTATTCAAGAGGTAATTTTGTTTGATATTTTGATAAAACATTTGTAGATGCTAATGTAATAATGTTCTTATTTTATTTTTTTAAATAATTGTATGCGTTTGTTTATGTTTGTTTGTTGTGACAGGAGAAGAGGATGGAAAGTGAAATTGGAGATGATAATGAAGGTGGAAATGCCAGTGAAGAAGAAAGGTAAAATGAAAAAACAAATGAGGGAGAGAGGGCATTTGAAGATGAAGAAATTGAAAGAGAAAAATCATCTAAGGAAGTGAGGGCATATGAGGAAGATGATGAACAAACGATGGCTCATGAGGAGACAGACGAAGAGCATAGCGACGTTGATGTAGAATAAGAAAATGCAGAAAAGGAAGTTGCATATGAAAGTGATAAGGAGGATGCTGACGAGAATGGTGATGAGGGTGAAAGGTTTGGTACGAATGATGGATTGAGAGAGGAACCATCTTTTTTTTTGCAGATGTTGCAAAAATTGGTTTTTAGGTTAGCATTCTTTTAAGAAAAACTTTATGCCTTTTCTGGATACATACGGATACTTCTAGAAATTTGTTTTAGTTTTATGTATACATGTTCAAGTGTTTTTGGATACCAATGGATACTTTTTATGAGTTAATTTTTAGAAGTTAAGTTAACAATTATTTATTTTGATTATAGGTTGTTAGTGAGCCAATTGTAAGCATAAAACCAAGTGAATTGAAAAAGCATTTGGGTGAAGATTTCAATGTTGAAGAATACTTTAATGACCTTAGTGTGGACTTACATACTGTTGAAGCCATTGAAAGTGAGAAGGAGTTTGACTCTAGCTGGTAAAAATAATGCTGGTGATTCTTTTTTTGTGGATACAGCAGCATGTGTTGATGAAGGTAGGGTGATTGTGACTTACGATATTAAATCTGGACGTGTAAAGCTGTAATACCCTGTACTATCCTAACCGAAATACTGTAGCATTTCGTGAGGTTTCGAGTGATTTTGGATGAGGGGAACCTCGATTTTTGAGTTGAGAATCACTTGGATGCAATCTGTGTGCGTAGTGCATACTGAAGGTCATCTACGTGCGTTAAAAAGGGTTCTGCGCATGTTGATCGATGTTAGAGATGGATCATAAATGTGTCTATGCACGTCTACGTGCGTTGGGAAGCTCTACATACGTTGAATGATGTTTGGACGTGAGCCGAGAGTGAGTGGAATGTTCTACGTGCATTACATGAGATGGAACATACGTTGATCTTAGATCTGGAAAATGGGTGGTCATCAGATCTACTGTATGCGTGCGTTGAGGAATGTACAACCCATGTAGAAGAGAGAACTAGGTGCGTAGAAGAGGTACTGCGCATGTAGATGGGTCTTTTCTGAGTGGTTTTAAGTGAAATGCTACGTGTTGGTTTGAGTGAGTCTATAAATACCCCCACCTACTGTTCCTTTGGCCATTACGTGTCGGTCTGCGTGCGTTGAGGATGGTCTAACCCACGTTGAATCAAGCACTACGTGCGTAGAAGAAGATATTGTGCACGTAGATGAACCTTTTTGGAAGGTTGTAAGTGAACTGTGACGTGTCGATTGTGTGAGACTATAAATACACCCAATTGCTTTCTTTTCCATCATAACTCACTCTCAACCACTGAAATAACTCTCTTCACCATCTTTTTCCATTTCCTTTGCTTCCCTTGCTTTTCTTTACTTCCACTTGGATTTCTTAGGTAAGAAACACTCTTTGATCCTTCTTTAACCTGTTTTTGATCATGGATCATTCAGTTAGGAATTTAGCTAAGATTGATGGATCATTCTGATTTCTTTGTTTCTGATGGATTATAGTTTGTTTGATGTTAGATTATGATTATTTCAGGTTGGAGCCAAAAGATTCTAGTTTTGGTTTTGAGAGTTTTTGTGTTTGTATGAGATGGGTTTAATCCGAGTTAGGGTTTGCATTTCTATGGATTTTTGATTAATTTGAATTTTGTTTTTGTTATATTTTGATGAATATGAGTTAG
>CAODLS010755188.1:0-14685 GCA_948243855.1 Flueggea neowawraea
ATCAAATTCGATGAAAAATATTACCAGTGAGATCAGCGAGGAGAGCTCTGCAAGGACCTTGAGTCATGTTATTAGCAACATCAAGAATCCAGAACCCGAACACGAACACTGCGATTGCTCGGGCCTTAGTGGCGCCTCCTCTGTCTCCCAACAGCCACCCGATATCTGCGGAGTGTCCGATGATCAAAACGGAAATCACAATCATCAAGGCCCCAACGGCAATGAATGGCCTCCGGCGACCGAACCGACTGGTGCAGCTGTCGCTCATGTGGCCAACCAGTTGCTGCACTATCAGACCGGAGAGCGGCCCGCACAGCCATATTATGCTGGCCCACGCGTGAGGAATCCCCAGCTCTTGCACGTACGGCGTCAGTAGCGATAACTGTAGGGCCCATCCGAATTGGATTCCCCCCTCTATTGCGGTCACTTTGAGGAGTTGCCGCAGCGGAACCCTCCTCCGCGGTGGGGGCGGTCGATGAGCCGCAGCAGGCCGCGCAACTCTCGCTCGGCTCGGCTCCATCACCAACACACACTCTCTGACTCACTGACTATCTATGGCTGGGTAGTTGGAGAATGTGACTCTCTGGGCATGTGTTATGGTTTTGGAGTTGTGACGATCTTTTTCGGCTTAGTTGAAGAAAGCGGGAATAGAAGGTGGCGGTCTCGATGACGTATGCATTTATCAAAATGCCACTGCGTGTTGAACTTATTTACGGAAAAACCTGAAGAGTTAAAGGGGTTAAAGTGGGGAGTGAGGGCAAAAGTTGGAAAGTGGGTTTTAGTAGGCCAAGATGGGTAACTGCCAGGTAGCGCAGAAGTGAAGTTTGGTATTTTTGTCAGTACAGGCAAAGCAGGAAAATGATAATGTGAGAATTAGGACTGTTGCACATATACAACGTTAGTGTTACATATTATTATGGGTTTGTGGGAAAGAGCAAAACGACAAACCAAGTGGTTGCTGTCTTGATTGCTGTTTGGAGGTATAGAGATCAAATGTCAAAGAAACAGGTGGGCTTGATTTGGCCAATGACACCAAAACGACGTCACATTAGTTTTTGGCCTCTTCCTCCTTTTTTTCATCATTTAACTAGCTCTCTCGTGATAAACACTCAACAGTGTCCGTTAAAGTGTGTTGGCGTATTTTATACTTGTATAAATATACGTACTGGTACTAGATTGCTTGGTTTGGTTTCTATGATTGATGCTTTTTGAATTTTTAATATTAATAGCCCCTAGTTAAACGACGTCAAAGGTTTTTGTAACATTATCGGAGCCTGCCCAACAAGAAGTCTGCGTCTTGAAGTGCCCAACTAAGGGTTGGGGTAGCATAGTTATTGCTAATTTGTTATAGTATTTTTAACGGTACTCTTTACTCTTTATTTTAAAGAGTAATTTTTATATAAATAAAGAATATAATTATTATTAAAAAATAATAAATTTATTTAAGTCTAATGAATTCTTTAAATTTAACTTTTATTTTATTGAGATTAATAATATATTTAAATATAATAAATAAAGATTATATAAAAATTTTAGTTAATGGAGGGAGAGATTGAAATATAGTAAGAAATTATAATTAATGAAGAGAGATTAAAATAAAGAGTAAAATAGACTAATTATATATATTTAGTCAAACTCACTCTTTATCTGATTTTTTGAAATAAAGAGTTGGAGAAGAAATTTAGACAAATTTTTTTCATTATAAAAAAAATAGTTAATATAAAAAAAGTATGGGAGATATTCTTAAATGCCTTACATCTTGATTTAACTTAAATGGGCTTATGAACAGTTGAATGCTTGAATAAGAAAAGCCATCATATATATTTTAATCATGAATCAATACGAGCTGTGGTGTCGGACGACATTAATTTAAGTGCGAAACAGTAAGTAGCAAGGAGGAATCGATGGGAGGACCACAGGAAGTCGTCTTAGTTTCCAATTGGACCCCAATAAGTTGGAACAAAACTTTGATGCTCAGATGGAAATGGTGTAAATTTAGAAAAAAGAAGGGACTGGTGTTCGGTGGGTGCCATTGAAGCTTTCAAAAGTATGACCTCACTTTGATATGGAAAGTAAGGCCCAACAGGATACCTTAAGAGAGGCCCTAACAAGGGCTTATAATGCAAAGAACAGGTGGGGTGGGGGAGTCACGTCGCCTCGTGCTTGGGCTTGGTACATTTCATGGATTAACCAGACAAAACACGTCAACGGGACCAAAGCTTCCCTCCGCGCACGACCACTGTGTCGGTGACGCATAAAGCAATAAAACATTCTCAGACCCTTACATAGGACAAAGCAATTCTCAACTAGAAACACATCCGATCATCCGAACTCGTACCGACATAACTCTTACCCTCTCCCTCGTCAGTGCCCTCCTCACACTAATCAAAAGCCACTTAATGCTTCATCTAATTTTGGCCTCCTAATTCACCAGCTTCACCATTAAGCAAGCAAAAGAAAAATTAATTATAAATTGACCAAACAAATTCCTTCTCAACCTTCCGCAGCCGCCAAATGAATCTCCAATGGCGGTTATCATGTCGTATAAATACCGTTGCCGTCAAGCCCTACTGGCACTCAAAATGAATGGACACGACGCCTGGAGCTTCGAAGTCTTCTTCAACAACTTCATTAGTAGGCAACAGTCCATTCTCCAGCGACTTGTCGTCGCAACCGAACAGCAAAATCTTGACCGAATTGCTCAACACAATGAGTTGGTCGAGCAAGTTCTTTCAAACTACAATCAGTACTACCAAGTCAAGGCTAATGCTGCTAGAGATGACGTCTTCCTCTTCTTGTCTCCACCCTGGTTCAGCTCCTTCGAGCGCTCATTGCTCTGGCTCGGCGAGTTCAAGCCGTCTTTCGGAGAGAATCGAACAAGTCAAGGCGGAGACGCGGGGGAAGGAGAGAGAGTTGACGGAGGCAATGGCGAGGATTCAGGACAGCGTGGCGTCGCCGCCGATTTTGAACTTTGCGAGAGGTTCGGGAGACCGGTGGTGGACGGAGAGCTGTCGGAGATGGAAGAGGCTATGGAGGCGATAAATACGGCGACGGTTGGGGTGATGGAGAGCGCGGACGTGCTTCGAGGAAGGACGGTGATGTAAGTGAGATCGGTTCTGAGTCCGGTTCAAACCGTTAGGTTTCTGGCGGCGGCAATTGAGTTTCAGTTGAGGGTGAGGAGTTATGGGCTGCAAAGGGACGGATTAAGAAACAACAATAATGGGGAAGGCTGAGACTGAACAGACTGAGTTGGGTTCGAGTTTGGGCCGTGTCTTGTTGTGTCAGTTTGGGACGAGACATGGAACTATTAATGGTTTGTATTGAAAATTTTAAAAAAATAAGACACATATATATACATATTTTAGACTAATAGTTATGTTCACAAATGACGATGAAGATTGAAAATTAGTTTAACTAGAAGTTGAAAACTTGTGCATGGGACAACCTCAAAACCATAAATTCTTGTGTATGGCTCATCCTATCATTTTCTAAATGAGCGTTCCATAAGATATAAACATTGTCGCAGAAAATTTCAACTCAACAACTAGCTGGAAAACAACTTTTAATTGTGTGATTTTATTTTTCATTTCAAACAAACCCTTCCCCCCCCCCCCCCAAAAAAAAAAAAGAAGAGAGGAAGGCTAAACGAGTTTTTTTTTTTCAAGAAAAGAAGAAAAAAAAGCTATGCTTTGAGCCTGATAGTATTAAACCTTTGATTTTCAGTAACAGTAGAATGAAGAAAGCAAAATCTGATCGAAGGAAAAAAGGGCAAAAAATGGAAGGGGAAGGTTTGGTTGAAGTCTTTAAATCCATGACCTTGCTTGTAGAGGTGAATATATAGTATTCAGCTTGCCTTATTTGTGTGTCTACTGATGTTGAAGTTAATGAATTTAGGTCTTTTTTGGTATGGTTTCTCTCACAAAATTGTGCTCCGTCGAAGATAATAAATCTATTTTGTTTGGCATGAATTGGGATTTGCTAAGATTGGTCCTTAACGTGCAAATTTACGTTAGGCCCAACCAATTTCAATTAGGTCCATTTGGATGTCAAAACATTGGGCCAAGAATTGTGAAATTGAATCCAACTAATTCCAATTCTTTCGTTTAGCTTAATTCTAATTTTATGTCAATTCTTTAGAATTATAATTAGGTATACTCCAATTCTTAGTCCTTTCCTTAAGAATTATCAATTTCAATTCTTTTTTCTTTCTCTCCCTGTCCCTCTCTCTTCCCCAATTCTCTATTTTCCTCTCTCTCCCCTTCTCTCTCAGTTCTCTCTTTCTCTTTCTCTCTCCTAATTCTCTCTCCCTCTATCCTCTCTCTTTTTCTCTCTTTCCCTTTCTCCTCTCTCTTTCTTCCTCTCTCTCCCCCTCTCTTTCCCAATTCTCTCTCTTTCTTTCTTCCTCTCTCTCTTTATCTCTCTCTCCTCTCTCTCTCCCTCTCTTTCTCTCCTCCTCCTCCTCCTTCTCTCTCTCTCATTCATTCTCTATCACCCTCCCTTTAAAAAAATAATTATTTAATATTAATATTAAAAAATTAAATTAATAAATTAATATTAAAATATTTAATATATATTAAAAAATTATTTAAATAATCAATTCTATTTTTGATCGTATTTTAGTTCTGGTTTAATTCTAATTATGTGTTATCCAAATATCAGAATTATGATTCAATTTCAATTCCAATTCAAACAGAATTGAAATTTCAATTCTAATTCTAATTCTATAATCCAATAAGACTATTTAGTGTATTGGCAAATGACAACATTGACCCAGCTGAGTGCAAACACAGCCGAAATCTGCGCTCCAGTATTGCTCAACATCCTGGAAATTAGTATGTCCAGTAAGCCCAATCCAGTCTCAAAATTCTTGCTCCAACTTCACCACAGGAGTGACAGAACAAACAACTGAACAAGACTGCTGATGATGGCATGGCACAGAGTCAAAACAAGTGGCTGAGATTCATTTAGCTAGATCTGAATCAGTGTTCGCACTTGGGAGCTCGTTTCGTTTGTTTGTGTTCTCAACTAAAACGTACCTCGTCCAAAACAATGGACTTTGTCAATGTTTCAAGATTGATCAGTGTTGAATTGATGCATGCACTTTCAATGGGCGGTTTGTTTGAACCTTGTCACACAGCTTTTTCAACCTAGTCGTTCATGATATTGGAAAATTGGACAAGATTCTGCCATCTCCCAATAAGACAATAGAGATGGACTTGTTATGGATGGATACACGTCAAGTGTACCAGAACAAAATTTCTCAGATCTTTGAGTTATTTATAAATAATTAATTAAGTAAATCCTTCTCATAAAGTATTTTTAGGACTATTGATAGTATACAAAAGGTATAAAAACAAATAGTATAATTAGCAAAAAATAAGTAAAGATTGAGATCCTACCTCTTTGTCCAACAGAAACAACGGAGAAAAGGATCACAACAAACCTTAACAGTTGAACCACGACTTTAATAGACAAAAACAATCAATAGAATACAGTCTAGATGTCGACTAAAGATTGAGACCACTTAAAAAGACTAAATTACCTTACTTTTGTTTGAATCCAATAGGGAATAAGAGAGTGAGTGGGAGAAAAGTGAGAATCACGGTGGTGGAGCAAGAAAAATGGAAGAAGTTTAAAATAAATATCTCCCTTTTCTTTTATATTTATTTTTCTTCTTATCCATTCTTTTTATTTTTTCTTTTTCTCTTATTCTTGCACATGCTAAAACAAGAGAGAATGTTCTAGAAAATAGGTTGAGCTCCTCAATAAATCAATTGGATTCTCAGCCTATTATAAAAATCCATGACCAATTAATTTGTTAATTAATCTAATAATTGATAGATTTCGTTTCACTCATTAGTGTCATAGACAAACTCAATTTTTCAACAACTATAATTAAGGTCCTCGTTAATATAACTTGCTTCCTGAATATGGAAATTAATATATATATATATATATATATATATATATATGTAAAATTGCTTGACTAGTCCACTCATGGACATAATGTGAGAGGGACTGGGAATTTTAGCTAAAAATCCAAGATATTTACAGCAAATTAAGGGAGAATTGCCCTTAATTTTGCTCAATTAGTTAGCTCAAAAGCATAAGAAGAAATATTTGGATGTGGTTAATTATATGCTAATTGTTGGTAAGTGTTGACAAAAGCACTAATTGAATGTCATTGCAAAGTTCTGCATACATAGACCTAATCATTTACTAGTCTCAAATGCACAAGTCTTGACTGGAAAATAGAAAGCAAAGCATAGCCATATGTTAGTAGCACACTGAAGAATTTACTATTAATTGTTTGACTCAATTATTGGTTTATTAAATAGGAGCAAACTGAAGAAAAGTTATTTCTTTCCTAAAAAAATATACTATTAGATTATCTTCTAGAAATATTTGAATGGAGTAACTTAAAAGAATATTACCCTATATAAGCATAAAATTGATCTGCTTAATGCATCATTGACAAGTACTTTTTTTAAAAAAATTTACTGAGTTTTACTTTAGGAAAATGATATTATAGTTAATTTAGTTTTAGTTAATCCTCGACCAATTAAGCGATTGCGGATTTTCAATGATCTATTTATGCATGAAACAAATAAGCAAAGCAAAGGAGGTGGGATTTTCACAGAATTAGAACACAGTCATACACCAATTAAAAGTATGGTATAGACAAATAGTATAAACTTTTTTATCAGATTAATCTACGGTATTCAAATATCTTTATAATATCTAATTACCAATTGAATTCAATAAGTTAAAGAGGAACCTATATCAATCAGGGCTGAGAGGTAAACAGTATAAAGTTTAAAATCCTCAAGTGGGAGCAAATTATTTCAAACTAATCAACTATTTATATGATCGATTTTCCTATCTTCATGATGGTATTAGTCAAGCATTGAAGAGATAAGCACAAAAATAAAGGCTAATTCACAGCAGCCAGTCTTTGCGTGATAAAATTTCATGAAACTTTTAACTTAATTTTAAAAATTTAATTAATTAGAGTCAATGAAAGCCCAAATGAATTGTCTTTGATTTGCATAATTGTATCAAAAACTAGTATTTTGAAGGAAGAAAAAAGGTGGCACTAAGTTGGACAAGGACACTGGCACCACAATGTAAAAAGTTTCTTTTTTCAATAAGAAAAGAAAAAAAAAAGCTAATTAGCTTTGTTATGGTTTGATCTAATTATTTGTTCATCCATACATTTTTAAAATCCTCGTAATTAGTCCTTAATTAGTTTACCTTTGAAATAGCAAATTAGTCCTCCACTATTGAATTGTTAGATAACCATTAAGAAAATAATCCTTTTTATTATATGAAAAGTTGAGAAAATCTAATAAGTCAATTTGGTATCCTCAATTTTTTTTCAAAACAAATATATTATGATTGAAATACTCTTTTATCTCTTTGCACTAAACCCACAGTCTACCCTCACTCACCAGTCACCATAACCATCTCTACCATAGGTTCATAACGCCCCTCCATAACATATCCACACAATCTATTCAGGACTACCTTCACTAGACCTCTGCAACTCGCCCTTCTTGCAACAATGGCCAATCTTGCATACTCTTTGGCTAGGAAGGTTTTTGGGTTTTTGTCATTAGTCTGATTTTAACTATAGGGACCAACTATTAGGGTTTTCAAATTACAAGAATAATTGTAGAATGGGACAAACAAGAGGGAGTATCTTTTTTGATTTCCCAAAAAGTAAAAAGTGAGTGTTTTCCGTAGAAATTTGATTAGTGAATAATGACACGTCTAGCAATAGAAAGAGTGTGCACACTTCAGCAAGTTCGTGGAATGGAAAGAAATGGGACCCCAAAAAAAGAACACGGTCAATGGGGAAGACATTTTTGTTTAGTTGACTGGAAACAGACAGAAGTGAAGAGTGTGGGAAATGTGAAAGAGTGGGACGTATGTTGGTCTTTGCAAGGGCATAGAGCTAAACTATTGGATGAGTCTCCATTGAGATGAGCGAGAGCTACAGTGATATAGTGCATCATCTTTGTATTTTGTGTTTTGTTTAATTTGTGTTGGTGTGGTGTATTTGAATGCGGTGGTTGTTGGGATTGATCTTGTTGCTATTCTATGCGAAACCAAGTGCCCTACATGTCCTATCAGCTGTAATTTGTCACTAAGGCTCGTAACTCACCGACATCAATTTTAATATTAAGCAACCGAAAATTTAATTTTTATTAAAATAAATAAAGTGATTTATTAAAAAATATATAATATAAACATTCTAGTCAGATTTAGTCTGAAAATTTGTTTATTTTCCTATTAAAGACAAAACTGTAAAGGACAAAAACTCAAAATAGACAATATTTGGACTCGGCTATTAAGAAGAGTAATGTCCACATCATTTTCTTTTTCACTGAAATATAATATAATTGGTAGCATTGTCCATATAAGAAAGTGGACGAAAAGTTGTGTTATATAGTAAGATCAGATATTTAATTGAACCCATCACAATGGATTAATAGAAAAAAAGATGCATTGCTTTGTCCAACATTTGGATAGCCATAGTGCACTGTTCAAACAAACTAAAATGTAAATCACATATCAATATTCCAATAATCAGAATGATTAATTTGCCCTTGAAATTGATGTGGAAATTAGTTGTCTCTTCACTTATGCCAACTTCCGATCATTTAATTAAGTACTGATTCCTGTCAACTTACTTGTCAGAAAACCATATTGTATCACCTTGATCGTCAATTAAAACACAAACTAACAATAGCAATAATGACGCGTTCCAGATTACAGATAGCATTAAGATCATGATAGATTAAGTGGTTAAATATATATAATAAATCGATAATGTAATAATAAAGACCAAATTAATGAGACAGATAATATATTTGCGTGGTTGATAAACCAACAATAATTAAGATTTCTGGCATTGCCCCACTGCAATGATATCGGATCTGCTCATGAAACACATTATTTTATCAATTTCATGGTCAAAGAAGCTTTTATGATTTTTGTTTTTATCTTCAATGGCATGACCCTTTTGTCACCTCAATGTGTCCACAGCATCTCTGATTTCGTATTTCCTGTATTGCAAGGTCACGTTTGTATGGCAGCACAAGTAGAGATCCATCTGAATTTTAAAGGGCTGGTTCCATTTTTCCCTACTTTTTATCGAAAATTAATTTGACAGAAAATTCCTTCCTTTACAATTCATTTTATAATGATAAAAAAACCGTGGGTTGAATCCGTGGCTGAAGGACCTATACATTGCTAGGTCATGGAATCTCATCCAAATAAATAAATTAAAATAAGGTGATAGGATTAGGGATAGAGGCTTTGGCTCTACCTACCAAATAATAGCATATTGAAATTAAATAAGGTAGCACATAAAATTATGGTATGGGGCCAACTGGTTTAGTGACTGTAGCGGGAATAAAATCAGAATCACCGCTTTAATATCTGTTCTAAGATTTAATTTCAAGACGTCTTGCTCTTTTTGCGTCATGATCTAGTGGCCCTTTTTATTAGCATCTGTACATTGCATCAAGCATAATTCCAAAATCTTTATATTACTGTCTTTCATTATCCTTTCAAAACCTAATTAATTAGAATCTCATTCAACGTTTTATTCTCCTTTCATTAGTCCTTTTCATCTGAGCTAATCTTGATTCTATGTTTTCTTATTGTTCTCTCAGTGATTTTGTTGAATTTTAAAATCAAATATGCATCTGTAATTATGCTTATTTTTAATATATTCAAAAAAGATGTATTTTTTGTTATAAATAATTTATTATCCAACAGATTGTAGCTCAATTGGCAACACACTGAGTTTGTGGGAAAAACTTAATTTGGACGAGATTAATTTCAAATCGTTATATCGTTAAACTAGGATATCTAACCAATGTAGGTTAGCATGAGTGGTAAGTGCTCTCGTCTTTTAAACAAGAGATTAGGGATTTAAATCTTGACTCTTACAAATGAAACAATGTTATCAATAGGAGTTTATCATTTGCCTTCCGTATTGGTGGGGAATACTTTGTAAGAAACTAAAAAAATAAAATACCTATAGTTTATCAAAAAAAGTCATGTAATTTAATTTAATTTACAATTTTTTTGTGTTATGGTATTACAGTCAGACGCACGAGCACGTCTCTTCAAATGTTAAAAGCAGCTTTACAATTAGATCCCAAAAAAAATGACACCATTATCGTTAAAGTGAGGCTTTCAGTCCATTCATTCTTTTCGGTAATTTCTTTGTTCTTGTCACTCACACATGATATTTCCACTACTTGTCGACGGATCTGATTTCGACGCAGAGCTTCGCTTTCACATGTTTGTTTCCTTGAATTCAGCAAATTCATCCACCTCTTCGTAAATTTTTTCTTTTGATTGTCTTATTTTTGGCTGATCATTTTTGGAGCTGATTTAGAGCCGAGTCAAGTCGAGTTTTGGAGTATTTAAACTCGGCTCGTTGAAAATCTTTTGAGCTCTAATTCTCTCTCGATCTCAAAATCTTGTTTAAACTCGACTTGTCACAAGACTCGCGAGCTCACGAACTTTTTGAGTTCGGATCAACAAAGACTCAAATAAATTCGTAGACGAAATTTGCTAGTTCAAATTTGAAAACAACTCTAAAAAGAATATAATCAAATTTACGTTAATTCAATAAAATTATGTTGAGCAGGTAATTGTACAAAAAATTATAAGAAGTTTCAATTTGTTTCACAAATTCAATTTAGTATTAGATCATCTTATACAAATATACTTGTATTTTTATAGACACAGTCAATTAATGTAAGTTTGAATTTTTGTTGAAGTGACCTAAATATTAAATATTATTCCAAATATAAACATATTTTTTATAATTTAGTTTAACACACACACACATATATATATGCACGTGTATATATATAGACGAACCTATAAACGAGCTTGTTCACGAGCCTACAAAGGAGTTTGTTTGCGAGCTTTTGAGCCGAAATTTTGGGTGTTTAAACTCGGCTCATTTATTAAAACGAGCTTAAAATTTTGTTCAAACTCAACTCATTTATTATCAAGCCGATTTGTGAATAAACTTTTATCGAGTTGAGCTCCAAGCCGCTCAATTCATTTTCACCCCTAATCACCACAATTTTACAGTTGTTACGTTTTTAATGTTGTTTTACTTATCAACGACGAATTTGTGTGGTAAAAAAAATGGAAGCAAAAAAATTATTCCCTCTGTTTCAAAAAACAATTTTTGATGTTCTAAAAAATAGTTTTACTTATATTTATGTACTTAGTATTAATAGAACAAATGTTTTTTTGTCTCTAATATATTGATAATTATGGCTATTGATTAGTTGAAATTATTTATTTATTTGGAAAATTATATATGAGGGTATTAATAAAAAATAATTAATTACAACTAATTTAATAATTTTTTGAATAATCGTATTTATTTATTGATCCATATTTAAGAGAGAGAGAGGGAGTGAACTTAAGATTTTTGAATGACACAGATGGATTTTTTATCAATTATAGTAAAGAAGAAGGATTTTATCCAACCGCATCTGAATAAAATTAAATTAACAATAAATTTGCTGATGTCATTATTGGTTTGGCTTTTTCTCTAGCCTTTTTGATCCGAAACTTTTTTTTTTACCACCGATGGACAAGAGGAGTAATTTGTTGTTTCACCATGGTCATAATAAATATTATACACGTGTTGGTGTATAAATATACTTGGCAGTTGGCTGGCTCTGCCATTTTCCTTCCCCTAGGGATTGCACGGTCGGTCTGGGGATGTGCAACTCTTTTTATTTTTCTAATTGTGGTCCTCATTTAGATCCGTTTGTGGTTTCTAAACCTGTCGTAATTAAACTACCATACTACAAATTTTGCACTCTTCTCTAAATTTTGCTCACTAAATTGCCAATTTCCAATTTCGTGCTTGAATTTTCATAATATATCCTCTTTTGTATCACAATTAGCCTAAACATATTTCATGGATTTCCTTCAACAATTTAAAATTACAAACACAAATCCGTTAGCAGCCACACGAATACAAAGTAATGATTGCAGAGATTAGTCAAAAAACCACCATGGGAGCTAGTAGTCAAAAGCTATCCCCTCCACTTTGAGTTGCTTCCCGAAGATGGGCCCACGCATCGACTGGTACAACGCATCGTCACTATATTGAATACTGATTTTGTCAGTCACCCGGGCCAGACTCCTTGTCACTAAACAGTATCCACGTGGTTGCTAGAACCGGTGATCATTATTTAAAGTCTACGCCCGCGGCCTGACGCCATTGTGCCCACTCGCTTCTTACTGCAAACTCAGGGATTGCTACCAGCACTTCCTCCTCTTTGCTATTTCCACACCCAGTTTGCGTTAACCTCAGTCTTTCTCGTATGGACTTCATCCTCCTTGTTTCCATTTTACGTGCTTACATGTCACCTATTGATTCTCGCAACTTGCAAGCAACACCTCGAATTCGTGTTTTTCTTTTTACGTGAATATGGATCCTCTCATTTGTTAACAATATATAATATTTTTTATAAAGTATATAATATATAATATTTTATTAAAAAATATTTTTTTTATTATTTATTTATCATAAATTATTACAAAATATTATATAATATATGTTATATACTATAATATCTCGAATCTAGGGAATTATACCTATACCCAAACTTATTTGCCACTAAAACAAACTAAGTGAGACGGATTTGTGTATATTATCTCTCTTAAAAATCATAATAATATATTTTAAAATTAATATGTTAAATTTTTGTTTAATTATTAATAACCTCTTATATTTGAAACCTTTTTCATCTGTAAGAGGTACAATATGTATTGCAATACTATAAGATTAATTTTTACATTTTTGTTGCCACAAATTTTTGTTTCTATTTGATATAACCTCCAATAATATTATATAAGCATAGCGAATTTGAGTTTTTCTTCTAAAGAAACTATTTTAACATTCGTTTTGTCTCTCTCTGCCAAGTTTCTTAGATGTTTCTTCAGTACCATGAACTATGTATATATTTGGTCTCAGTTTTTATTATTTAAATTTCAATACATTATATTTAATTTACAAAATATTTGACTATGATATCGTACAAAATTCCAAAAGTAAAGATTCAACAGCACCAAAATTGACTTCATGGCGAAGCAGGGTATGGGTAACGAACAATAATTAGGAAATAAATTATTGGTCTATGTATATATATGTTATGTTAGGTCCAGTTTTGTCATATTTCCATAAGTTTCAATTGAGTTGACCCACAAAATTGCTTCATTCGGCTTCTTATTTCTTCAATCCTTCCCTTCTTCAGTCAAAAAAGAAGAAAATCCCTCCCTTCTGAAAACGGTAAATTTTTATCATCCCACCAATTTGATTGGTCTAGTATTTTTCGTGGCTACCTCTTTTTATTTTCATCACTGTTACGGCCCATTTTACACAAAATGGTTGTACCACCAACTTCATTAATAATTGTTTCGTCCAAATACTAGATTGCATGATGGTCCAAATTTCATGGCTTAGATTTGGTTTTGATAGATTGCATAATTGGTAAAAAAATGTATATTATAAAATTAGTAAATTTAGACTAATTATCAATTTACTAAAAATTAAATTAAACATGCATATTCTACCGCCTAATGCTATGGTGAAATAGTACGTTTTTCCTCTCTCAATTAAAGTTCCCGAATTCGAACTAAGATATGAAGAAGTTTCAAATTTTCAAATACTTAAAACAAAAAAAAATACAGAAAATGAAAGAAATCTTTTTCTTCCGGTAACCCAAAAAAAAAGCAACAGCTTTAGTGCACATTTTTAATATCCAGAAGATAAATAAATAAATAAATGTTCCTGCTGGTATTGCTTATGGCAAGCATTTGTTTACAAACAAAGCGATGGTAAAACAGGAAGACACACAGTTATAACAGAAGGAACAATCCTTAGAAGCAAACAGTGACGCACCTCTGTAACTGCAACACTGGCGGCATCCTCTTTTGTTAAAATGACATTGTCTCCTTCCTCCACCATTTCCATTCTTCTTCCTCACTGATACCAAAACCCCTCGTCCACACACCCCTCTCCCTCCACCGGCCGACATGTCAAACTCCCTATCCTCCCTGTCAAAACAGATTCCCCTGTTCTTCCTGTTTTTCATCTGTTTTCTCTCCTTTTCCAAATCCGATGAGCTTCAAATTCTTCTGAACCTCAAAGCTTCTCTTCAGAATTCCAACACCAATGTGTTCAGTACCTGGGATTCTAGTAATCATGTCTGTAATTTCACCGGGATCACCTGTAATTCCGTTAATTCAGTCAAGGAAATTGAGCTTTCTAACCGGAGCTTGACGGGAACTCTTCCTCTTGATTCGATATGCCAGCTTCAGTTCTTGGACAAGCTCTCACTGGGGTCCAATTCGTTGTATGGTGCCGTAAGCAAGGACTTGAATAACTGTACGAAGTTGCAGTATTTGGATCTTGGCAACAACAATTTCCATGGACCATTTCCGGACATATCTTCTTTAATTCAATTGCAACATCTCTATGTGAACCTAAGTGGATTCTCTGGTGTGTTTCCATGGAAGTCGTTAGAGAACATGACAGGTCTCATCACACTGAGTGCTGGTGACAACCTATTTGAACAAACACCGTTTCCAAACGAGATTTTGAAGCTAACAAAGCTGAATTGG
>CAODLS010755654.1:0-12453 GCA_948243855.1 Flueggea neowawraea
ATGATATGTAAAAACCCCAAAGTCTAATTATCCCACAGATTTTTCCCAAAGTTCATAGATGAATGGGTAATGGGCTTGCAAAGTAAAATTCACGGCCCATTAGGCTTGTTTGTGTTTCAGTAAATAAGTGCTGGCCTGGCCTGCTTGCTAGTCTTTTAGAGGAATTTGGTCCGAGTGGGTCCCCATCTGTTAGGGTTTATATGCGCCTCCTATATATATATAATAAGCATGTAACTCACAGAAACCTTATTTCCATCTCCGAAAACCGCACCACTAGTGAGCGAGAGGGAGCTCGGCTCGGCAGATCTCATCCCCTCGAAGATGGTTACTTTCAGGGTAAGCCGTTTAAGAAACATTATTTCTTAGACATACAATCAGCACACTTCTTTCGTAAGATTTTCAATCACTTGAACGGAGTTTTTTTTTTCGATGTAGTTTCATCAGTACCAGGTTGTTGGGAGAGCTCTTCCTACGGAAAATGATGAGCATCCCAAGATTTACAGGATGAAGTTGTGGGCCACCAACGAGGTCCGGGCCAAGTCTAAGTTCTGGTCAGTGATCTTTTCTGTGTTTATTTGACCATGCTCTATACATGTCTTGTTGAGGCGCTATGTCATTTTTATTTTTTATTTTTATTTTGGGGCAGGTACTTTCTTAGGAAGCTGAAGAAGGTTAAAAAGAGCAATGGCCAAGTTCTTGCCATCAATGAGGTATATGATTTTTCACGATTTATGATGTTTTAGTTTTTCTAAAGTTTGATTTGTTTGTGATTGGCCATTTAATGATTAGATTGATTGGTTTGTGTGTCTGTTTACATGCTGTGGAATTCTTCATATGCCATTTTTAGCTCTCTGTGTTTTGTTATCAATTTGATGAGGGTTCAATGAGTGTGAATATGTAATTAAATTGATGATGTATTTGACTTATGGTTTGGATTGTGCTTCATTATCTGGTCAATGTGGATTAGTTCGGTTCCCATTGGACTCGTTCCCTTGAAGCAATAATACTTGTGTTGCTTCTTGACACTCTCTATTGCAAGTTGCAACCATTCTCTATGTTGCATTTTGGAACAAGGAGCAACTACATTTACTGATGTCTTTATATAATTCAGCACGGAGATCATTTGTCTTAGTTGAGTGTTTGTTAAAATGGTGATGAATGTTTATTATCTGGTTATTGTGGATTATTCAATTCACATTTCACTCGTTCCCTTGATGCAATAGTGCTTGTGTTGCTTTGTAATCTCTCTATTGCATTGTATGTATGTTGCTTTTGGGAACACTGGGCAATTACATTTACTGATATCTGATTTCTGTGGTGTTGATGTTGTAAAGTTTTCTACAATATGACAGTTAAGTCTGCTATAGATTGATAGGTTGGAGAATTTGTTTACTTACTCTTCCTATGATGTCTACTCAGTATGCTTCTGGTATCAATTCTTCTAATAAATCTTTTTTGACCTGTTTCTATGTAAAATTACTTTCAGATTTTTGAGAAGAACCCAACTAAGATCAAGAACTATGGCATTTGGCTCCGATACCAAAGCAGAACAGGTTACCACAACATGTACAAGGAATACCGAGACACCACCCTCAATGGTGCTGTGGAGCAGATGTACAATGAGATGGCATCTCGCCACAGGGTAAGATTCCCCTGCATTCAGATCATTAAGACTGCCACGGTCCCGGCTAAGCTATGCAAGAGAGAGAGCACCAAGCAGTTTCACAACTCGAAGATCAAGTTCCCTCTGGTTTTTAAGAAGGTTAGGCCCCCAAGCAGGAAGCTCAAGACAACGTACAAGGCAAGCAGACCCAACTTATTCATGTAACTTCATCTCATAAATGAGGTTAAAAGATTTTGTTTTGATATTTCGGATACTTTGAATTTTCTTTTTTTGATATTGTTTTCATTTGGTAATGGTAGTATAACAGATGGATTAGAATTGAAATCTGGGTTTACACTTGCTGTGGATGTTTTCTAAGCTATGGAGTAATGTTTGATAGATTCTTATAGGCTTAATACGTAGGAACCTTGAACTTGTTTTAATAGTTCTTGCTCCTTCAATTTTGATAGTTAATTAATGGGAAAATAATTTCTAAGTCTATGAGGTATACCCTAATTAGTAGGTTGGTTTTCGTATTTTTAGGATGTTGCATACACGTCATTGAAGTTAAAAACTGGGTTATATTTAAGTTCTTCCGTTAGTGTGCTGTTAGTATTCTGTTACTAAGTTGTTGACGTGTCCTAAAATCAAGTTTAAATAAATTTTTAAAGACAAAAATGCCCTTATCTATTTTTTAAGAGCATGAAAAACCCTAATTTTCTGTTCTTCCTCTTGGAATTTAAAAAACTTAGTTCACCGATCCAAATCCAACACCCAAAAACACATTCAACTTTTAAAAACCTATTTATATTAACTCTTAACTCGACAAAAATTGATAGATGGAGGTCATATCCTCTAAAAGAGTTTGATGAATGAGATATAATTTAAAATGTCATATTTTATTCCACCCAAATAAAAAAATCGATTATTTATCAACTCAAAACTAAACCATTTACCAACTTAAAACCATGCCAAATGAAATTACATCCAACAAAGAAATTAAGACAAACCAATTTTGACACAATACTCGGTTCAAGAACAATGAAGATACTCAAATTATATTATTAGTCATTAATTTTTTAATGTGTTGATACAATCTAAATTATTAAATTAAATTTAACTAATTTAAAAAGATCTTGACCATTAAAAATATTGAAAGTACATAATTATAGAAGCACCAACCATAGACATGTCCAAGTTTCTCTCCTTAAAGTTGATGTCTGGTCAAGTGTGAGCTTTCTTTCATTGGCGTGGTTTATCTTGTTTTTTGCAAATTGTTAAGTTTTCATTTCCAATTTAAGTTTTATCAAATGACCGACCATAATATTATTGTTTTCTACCGATAAAAAAAAAGGTAATATTGTTGTTTTCTATTGGAAAAACTAGACCTTTCTGTAAACGACCACGAACTCCAGTCTTTGGCATCTTTTGCCCACGACTGGTCGTTGGTGACAGAGGCAGTCTGTCGATATACACTTGGATGAACTATTTACAGTCCAGGTTACTTCAGTCCTTTCCGTTAATGATGAAGAATTGGGGAGTGTTTGTTTGGAGTGAATTACAAAGGTATAAAGGTAGCCTTTTTGTAAAAAGACGTGTATTTTACTTTTTCGTTTTAATATACTTTTATAATTTTTTTTAAATCTACCTCAAACAAATAACCTTTAACTGAAGTCCAACTTCAACTCGCAATCGAATCTGCGGTTTGAATACGTTCAACCTAAACTATTCAAGAACAGTACATATAACAACCGAGGTTTCCCAAAATAGTGTGGTTTCCAGACAAGGAGTATCAAGTGCAATGAAATGCTAAAAGGAAGAAACTGGAGGAACTCACATGGTTGCCAACTCCAACAAGACAAGCAAAGCCATATAAGATCAAGTCTGTAAGAGAAACTCGACATGCAAGAGACTATAGCATGACATGTCAACTGTGCAAAGTGGCATTTGCAGGCCACGTCATAGTCCGGAAATTTAGGGACCCGTTTGGAGGTTTGGTGAATGATGCCAAATTCCAATTATTGGCATTGCCTTGAAGTATTGGAGCCTTCATTGCTTCGTGGCCATGCATGCCATGCATGTTTTGTTTAGTCATTCATCTTCTTCTGGAGGCTTCTTCACGTCTTTTTGTTTTATTTGATATTGTGCTGTAATTTTCTCAACCAAAGGTGTCAACTCTTGTTTGATTGATCATATTTATGTTTTCCACGTGTGAATTACGAACAAATTGAAAATATCAAAAGATTTATAGACAAGGCATGCGGACCATTGTTACAGTAGTTCTGCCGGTACCTATAAACATACATTCTAGAGACACTGTAAGTTAGAGTTTGGTAGTCTAGCTAATAACCCAGTTGTCATTACTTTTGTTAGATGACACTCACTACTTCGTTCTGGATGATCTGTGAATGAATTAATCGTTATCTTTCCAAATTCATAGCGCTTGTGTCTTTCAAATCGACCGAATCTCTATTTTTTTATTGTTCTCCATATTTTTTTAAGAAGTTTGGGAGATAACGCCGTCCTTTGGTGAGTTTGTATAATTGTTGGCGTGCCAATAAAGTAAGGTATTTCTAAACCAAAAGAATGAAAATTGCACTTAGTATCTTGACTCTAATCAAACAATAAAAAACAACCAAATGGACCAACTAGTTGCTTTGAGCCTTTTGCTTCTTTGAAACGATAGCAAAAATACAATAATGAAATAGAGTTTTATTAAAAAAAAGAATGAATACAAGAATTTGAGAGGAAAATATAGTAGAAAACAAAAGAACAAATACTAAGGAGTTTGATTAACCCATAGAGAGAGTGTTGTTGTG
Source organism: Flueggea neowawraea (assembly GCA_948243855.1). Lineage (NCBI taxonomy): Eukaryota > Viridiplantae > Streptophyta > Magnoliopsida > Malpighiales > Phyllanthaceae > Flueggea > Flueggea neowawraea. The sequence continues at coordinate 4,423 of CAODLS010755654.1, forward strand.
TTGAAGAGAGATGGTCCCTTCTTGCTGTTGTCTTTGCTCTTTTATACTGCTCTTGCTTAATTGCTTGGCAGCTAAGAGTCTCTCCACTAATTCCTCCTGTAAATTATTTTTCTTTCTTGGCAAAATCTGAATTTCCTTTCTTGTTTTGATTTGCAGTGATTTGATTCTTCTATTTCCTTCCAATTCCATCCTACAGCTGTATCTTTTGTTTTTACATTGTTCCCCAAGGCAATATTTTCAGATTTGCCAATCCTCTTGATGCTCTTTCCTTGTTTGCAGATTTTGACTGTCCATTCAGTCTCATTTTGCAGAATTTTCCTGGAGGCCAAACTCCTCTATTCAATGGCTTTTTGCTACAGACGTGATTTTATTTCTTAATTTGAGCAAAATTATGGTGTAAACATTTATAGTGTTACTTACCTCTACTCAATCTACATTTGAAACATAAATAATGAAAATTTTGAGACAGATGGTGAGAGAATTAGGGGTATGCAACAATTCTCAAACAAGAAGCGATCTCATTTCCGATTTCGATTCCAAATATGAACCGAACATCCCCAAGTTAAAATTTACCAGTTAAGTTAATTTATGTTGGTATATTTTTTTAAATTTTTTTTACACTTTTTTTTTTTAATATTGGGGCAGATAACTACACCAGTTTGTTCTGATGTTCAAGGTTGGCTTAATCACCAAACTTCATCCTAATTCTTTTTGAAAAAAAGACGTTGATGAACCAACCAGAAATGACATCAAACCCTTAAATATATCATATTAAGGGTGTGCCACAAAAACAAAGAATTGATTCAGAGACACGGCAGGGAAGACTAGTGTGAAAATTGTAGTGATGAAAAAACAAAAACCAAGAGAAAGTGAAACAGAACCAAATTAAGCAAATCAAACAAGAGACGAAAGCATCATTTTGGTATATTATAATTAAATCTACAATCACAAAGCCAAAAATCCAGTATGTAACAGACACAAAAGTCACTGATTGGTGGAGAAGTTTGAGATTAATTTTGTAATTAAGCAAAGAAACTAATTAGATAACAACAACCCAATTTGTCTTCGTTCAATAATTAATCAATTTTCATGTAACAAAGTTTACAATGGACCCATTTAGTGAAAAAAAGTGGGACAAATGGGACATAATTTTGATGTTTGTTCAAATTTACTAACTTGTCTTTGTACAACTCACGACCTTTACTGTGTGAGTCTTTTTAAGCTGACTATGGCCTTCCACTCCAACTTCCCACACTATAGTAATACTTGCGGACATTAACAAGGAAGTGTAGCAGAGAAAGAGAGAAATAGAGCTTCAATCATGTCTAGTAGTAGAAGAACAGCTTCAAGAATCAGCGATGATGAGATTAATGATCTCATTCTCAAACTCCAGGCATTGCTTCCTCAGCTTAGTTCAAGGCAGGTTTCAAGGGTATAGGCTAGAATCACTTTTTTTTTTTCCTATTTTTTCCATTTTTTTCCCATTCTTTTCTTCTTCAAACTATTGTTAACTCGCTAGTAAATTATGGAGCTATTTAATTCAAATTTCAGAAAAAAAAAAAAGCTTTTTATAAACAGAATTTTTTTATATAAGTAAAAGAGAAACAGTTACTAAACTATTGGTTAGAAAAGGAAAAAAGACTAAACAATTTTATCCCACCAAAACAACTATTGTGAATGTATCTTTCATCTTTATTGTTTTCTTATTATTTCATGCTTCGTGCTGACCATGCTATCATCATCTTGTGTTTCCATATGGTGTATATAAGAGGAGTCCACTTAGGAGAGCAATGAGATGAGCAGAAGGCAAAACTACGATAGTAACAATGAAACTTTTAACGGCGACAAAGAGTAGTCAAAATTCATCCTTGTGTTCTAATTTGAGCGAAATATATAACCAAGATTATATCCAAATCTCAAGCATGCCGTCTGCATGAACAAATAAAAATTGACCCGTAATATTTAATGTAGATAAAATTCAAGGATCATATGTAAATAAATATTTGAATTTCATTTATTTGTCAACGACAATGCTGATCGGCATCGATCATGGTTTTGTGGGTTGCAGCGGTTGCCAGCATCACAAATCTTGAAGGAAGCAGGTAAATACATCAAGAAGCTACAGAGAGAGACGGGTGATTTGAGCCTAAGATTATCTCAGCTGCTGGATTCTGTGGACACAAATAACGTTGAGTTAGAATCACTTGCAAGTTTTCTACTCCAACTCTAAACAATTTATAAGTACATGTACCTGCATCATGCTTAGAACTCGTTAATAATATTTCCACAATTTATCTATCTAGGTTTTTTTCCCTTCAAAATTTTATAGTACTTTTTTTTTTGTAGTATGTTCTCCCTTTGGAGCACTGTATCTGTCTTCTCTTTTCTTTTTTTCTGATAAGTACTATATCTGTATTTATCTGCTTGATTTGTCTTTATATAAGATTATCAATCGATCTTCAACTACTATTGGAGCTGGGGTCCAATATATCTAAACCTTTTTGCTGAATTATGCATGAATCTAGCTACTAACCAAACACTAAACCAACCGCGTGTACATATATATATATATATATATATATATATAATAGGATACGGGGTTTGGCTATGGTCTTTTTAGACCAATTTTCTTTATTTACTTTCATGATTTAGATTGCATTAAAAACATTGACTTTAATCTAACGGTTATATCAATATCAGCAAATTAAAAACATCTCAAGCCTAGACCACTCATTATAACCACTCATTAATTTGTTGGCATCATTGTAACCATTGGATTAAAGTCAGTGTTTTTAATGCAATTTAAATCTTGAAAAACAGATAAAAAAGATTGATCCAAAAAGATCATAGCCAGACCAGTAGGATAAGAGCCAATTTTAAAAACATATATGATATAAAAATTCAGTCAAAGATGGGTAGCTTAGTTAGTAAAATACTTAAACCTGAGAGCATAAAGTCTTGGATTCAAAATATGTGATTGGTGGGATTTTCAATGATTTTCAAGAATATGAAAATGTGTCTCTTCCTTTGTGAGACGTATGATCTATAAAAAAGACTCATACTTGATGCCAAATTTTTAGACTTGAATAAGTTGATCCAGTTTTATAAATATATAGCTATTCTCCTGGAACCAGCAAGGCGGTGGTTCTTATTTGGGTTTATGGATTGACACTTTCGAAAAATTGATCTTCAAGCAAGAAGACAAAGTCATGGTGAATGACTTCTTCCTTAAAATTGTAGAGAATAGATGTGTTTGACAACATGTTAATATTAATCTAACTTACAAACAAGATGTTCAACCATGTTTGTCAAACATTAATTTGATCCATAATTACTTATTAGACCTTTTCATTTTTTAAATTGCTAGCTCGATCGAAGAATGAATTTTTCTAGCTTGAAGATCGTGACTAAAATGTTGATGTATTAGCTAAAGCTGAACTGAACCAAGTGGAAGTAATCAAGAGAAACCTTGACGAGTTTTTTTTATATTAAAGATATTTTAATTGATCACGCCGAGAAATCAGTTTTAAGAAGTCCAGCATGCATTTTTAACGGCTTGCTTGGCCGGAGTGAATTGATGTAGAATTGTAATTTTTTGAGAAATTCAAAACTTTATTTACTTGGTTGAACAAAGGAAGTTGAACTTTCTGAAAAGTCAATTGTTTTACTTCGGATTTCAGAAAATAACTTTTTAAGGGGTCAAGAAGTCCAAGCCAACAATTCATATTTACAAATATATCTTCAAATACTATTTACTTACAATTTATTTCTAAAATTTATAAATCATTTGATAAATAATTTTTTAATTATTTTATAGAGATCCATTTTTATAGAAGTTGCAAAAAATATTTTATATTTTTAAGATTTTCAAAATATATTATATATAAAATATTTTTTATTTAATTAAATAATTGATTTTCGTCAAATTTTTAAAAAATTAGTCTTCATTATAGAATTGTATAAACTATTAACTATAGATTTATGTCTCATGGGAGATATATTTTATGTAACAAAAATAAATATTTTTTTTCTTCAGTTGTTCTCATATTATTAATAAGTTTATTTTTTATTATTATTTTTATAGAGTTTGATAATAAGAGTATTATAGGTATTTATAGCGAACTTTTCAAGAAGTGTAATTGTCAACTAAATATAGAATATCAAACTTCCCAACTTCTCAAATAGTGATTTTCTAACAAATTACTTTTCGAAAAGTTGAACTAAACAATTCTTAATTTATAATCCAATATCATTAGTGAGTATTCTCAGAAGTTAAAGTGATGGATTCCCAAGTAAACTCCTAGGAAACATATGGTAATACTCTTGCGACAGTTCAAAATAAGCTTAAAGGATGGAAAGCGAAATGTTTATCAGTGGCAGATGAAGAGTGATATATTTGTGAGACAAAATCATATAGTATATTTTATTATTGAAAATGAAGTATTGTACATTGAATTTAATTTAAGGAATTTTCCAAACTGATTTTATTAGTATTGAACAATTTTAACTACAACTGAGTTATGTCTTCTTCTTTTTTTATTCATCGGTTACTTGGCAATCAAATTCTCAATCTTATTGCCAATCTTTGTAGCTTTTCATTTTTTCAATTCATTGGCTACTTGGCAACCGCATTCTCAATTTTTTAGAGTTGGAGACAACTAGTCACTACGATACCAATAGGCTACGTGCCTATTGGCTATTCCCGAGATATGTGACGTAAACAATAAACAATATTTGCTTCCTAACCCTATATGCAGGCGAAATCTTAAGCTATTCTACGCGTTAGAAAAGTTCTTATCACGACCAGGTGCTAGCTTACTCCGTTCAAAATCTGCTAGCAATGATAAGTACTTTTCAAGACCAGGCGAATATTTGAAAAGCTGTAGATTTTTTTTTTGTTTTTAGTAAATATGCAAACCAATTCGTCACTTAAACAAACATGCATAAATGGTATAATATACTTTTTTGAATAATGCAATATGCTTGATATGCTTAAATCTGCCACAAACAAACACATTCTACGAATGAAGGACAAGAGCCAGGAAAAAAATGGCATACGGTTTCTCTGGCATTCGGATAATCAACTAGCAGGATTGATACGTTTCGACAGGCTCAAGCCAATAAGAGTTAATAAAAATGAAAACAGACAATAGACTTTCAACATAATCCCACAGAATTGCTCCAAACCAAAGCTCTATATACACTATCAATATGAAAAAAAATGAAGATTTAAGAAAAAAGAGTTCCTCAGGATGGTAAATTTGGAATCTTTATAGTTTATATAATGATTTACCAAGGACATTGAGATATTTGGTGTAGTCACAAAGTTTGCAGAAGGAATATGTTGCAAGCAAGGAAATCTTAGGACGAATAACATCTGTCAATTTCAGAAGCGTAAAACCAAATGAGCTGAGTTATATCTCTTTGCTTTTTTACTGTGTCATTTACGAGATATAAAAGCAACCACCTCGATCTATTAAAAACAATCACCCAAATGATCTGAAGAAAAGAACATTCATAAGGAATTAATGCAGGGTCACAACTTATCAAAAAAAAATGCAGGGTCACAGAGTCGAACAAACTTAACGTAGTAGAATTAATCAAGTCAGATAAACATGAATATAACCATGATTGAAAATGCAACACTATGAGAATAATTTCATCCATTACCAGAAGCCTTTCAATTGCAGGTAATGCAGCAGCAGCAGATCCCAAGAATTTGATGAAGTTCGTGATTCCACAAGATAAGATCAGCATTTAAGAAACAATTTTGATTTCAATTTCACAAATATGTAACACTGATATAGAATCATCAAAGTCAATTATCAAATTGTATAATACCCGATTCAAATAACCACAAGGAAATTGAGTAGAATCTTACACCAGAACATTAAGAATTTACACAGCAAAACATCACCTTTGATATGCAATGGAACCAAAACTATTAGCACCCAAAAATAAAACACAAAGAATCAATACATTTTGAGACCAAACTTTTCAAGAAGGCTCTGCATCTTAGCAATAATGGCCAAACTATTACTCAAAGTCTGTTTAGACCTTTCCATCTCATTCTTTACCTCATCAAGCACCGTTGACCCTAACTCCTCCAAACCCTCAACACACGTGTCCTGATCAGTCATTGCAGCACTAATCCATGTCTGGATATCGGTAATTTTCTCCAAAGTCAACACCTTGTCACCAGAATTAACCTCCATGGCAGACATCGAGTCATTGAGTCGACTCGATGCATCATCGAACTGAGTTAAACAATCATCAATAGCAGGCTGGGAGTTGGCATCATTAAGAGTCTTGAGGAACGAAGACACGTTCTTGATGTCTTGAATGGAGACAACAAGAGAAAACTTGAAAATGGCTTCCGGGTCTGATTTAGCAGCAACAGTAAGAGACGATATGGTGGTAAAACAGGTTGCTGGGAACTGAGTCCCGTTACAGACAGTTCTGAGCGACTCGAGCGAGTTAGAGGGTAAAGATGGGGACTTGTGAGGTGGGTCAGCGTTGGATTTGTGAATTAGAATCGTGATCATGAAGGCTATGAGGAGGGTCAAGGCGAGGAGTGCTATGAGGGTTAGGGTAATGATGAAGGGTTTTTGGGCGGTTTTCTTGGGGAAGCAGTGGCTGGTGGTGGAGGCGGCGGCGGCGGTGGAGGAGGGTGGTTGGTCTTCAAGATCCAGGTTGACTTTGTCATAGCCTTTGAAGACATTAATGGATTCCATGTGGGTGTTTTTCTCTTTTCTTTGTTGTTGGAGGCTTGAATCAATTCTCTGCTTATCAAAATGGCAAAGAAGCTTAGATGAGAGATTAAAAAATCATTTTGAATGAAAAAACAAAAATAATTTAAAACTATAAGGCAGAGTGGCTTGGGGTAAAAGCAAACAATACTTTTAACTCAATTTTCATTGGAATTCAAAGAAAGTAATCGAATAAATTTACGTTTTATTTATTTCAAAAAATAATTTCTTAATTTTTATTGTTTCAGCCTCTATGGCACTCAACTGCTGAACCAAGCGAGTTATCTAGAAATTTAATGAATTCTGCGACCTGTGCTTAGGATTAAAAATAGATTGACAATAACGTTTAATCAAAGGGAGCAAGACCAAATTCTGGCAGTCCAAGTCAGCACCACCAGAAGAGTGAATGTTTGTGCAAATTCAGAATTAGATGGTGTTGAAGGAGTGGGCTAGGAAGAGAAAAAGGGTAAGGGTAGCAACAAATGTTGCCGGGACCGCCGGGCTTCATAACCGAACCGAATCCCAAAAAAGGACTGTGTGGTGTGGGTAGCAACAAATGTAGAAGAGTTTTGTCGCTGCCTCACTGCTGGTCGACTAGTCGCCAATGTACACGGTGATCTTTTTTCACCAAGAAGTGATTTTTGTCTTTCTTGTTACTCCACGCTTTAGAAAAAAGCTGGTTTGGTTTGTTGCACCATCTTGAAAGCATTGTTAATAAAATTAGAAAGCTTTTAATACTTTTTTTACTCGAATTATCCAAAGGTCAATGCCTAGATAAATTATCAGGAAGATTATGATTTTAAAGTGCTAAACTCATATGTTTTTCGATGGAAAGGCCGAAGTGTTAAATGTTAAAGCAAAGTTTGGTAAAAAATTTTAAAAGGGTAGTGAAACGTTTGTGTAAGAACTGCCTTCAATCTCTCTCCCTAGTTTCACTCCTATCTCTCTCTACAATTGAGAATCGTAGGTGGTTTCGTCCTCTTTTTTGTGCCGAAAAAGGGGGCATTACGGTTTGTTTTCTGTATATTTGTTAGTTTTTAGCTTTCTTTGTCTTAACTTTTGCCCCTTTTCGGTGGTCTTGTCGATTGGGTTTTGGTCTCCTTCGTGGAGCTTACTCCGACGTTCCGTGCAATCATATGCGGGATTTTCTCATTGAGGTTGAGATCAATGTTCGTGATTGTGGTGGCCTTCAGATTCGAAATTGGGGGTCAAATTTCTGTCGGAATGTTTTCGAGAGCTTCTTGCTTCCTTCCATTTGTTGTTGGGCCTAATTACATAAAAA
>CAODLS010755939.1:0-12213 GCA_948243855.1 Flueggea neowawraea
AGTACGACTTAATATGAAAATGGGAAAATGAAGCATTGGGATTGAATTGATAGTTTGTGAAAGAGGAAAAATTTTGATGGATTATTTTCAGAATATCGGTAGTTGACAAAATTTGATGGGTTATTTTGTTGGGAGGATTGAATATTTTCATTATTGTGATCCATAATTTTGGGGGAAAAATTGGAATGAGAGTAATTTGAGAGTATGAAGAGAAATTTTAAGAATTGAGAGAGTTTGGAGGAGAGAAATGAGTGTTTGAAGTGAAAAAATGATAGAAAAAAATGTGTTTAGGGGGTATTTATAAAAAAATGGGTAAAACTAGTCGTTAGGGACTAAAAGGGTAATTTTTCAGCCCCCAACAATACTCCAACGGTAATCTTACCGTTGGAGTAAATGTGACCATTTGATCAAAACGATCAGATTTTGATTTTTTTAAAAAAATAAAAATGTGGTCCCGCTCCTGACAGCTAGTCCATCCTCCCGTAAGAGGACGGTCTAACAGATCGGGACGCAATAACACGTCTTAATTTGCAGCTATCGTTTCTAGTCCCATTATAGACAGCCTAACAATGGCGTCAATTAGGAGTCTGATGACAATGAAAACAAACATTGGACAGCTTTTCTCTCCTTTTGGAGTTATGGCTTTTGAATTTAACCCCAACAATCTTTTTCTTGTCATTTCCGCTAAAAATCTTTTGTGGGTTTTATCCGACAAATCCAAATGAATGAATTTTTGGATTCGGTTTCACGGTTTCCCATAATCATGTCAACTGTATCAAAACAACGAAACAAGAAATATATTCATTGTTAACAGAAAATTAAAAATTTAGGAATACAGATACAATCGTTGTTAGTATTATTATTGTCATCCAATCGTGGCTTTGACAATTTTTGATTTTGTTTTTATGGACTCTGACCGATTACAGAGCTTTAATTGACATAAGTAAGTGGCCCAAAATCTGTGTTTGAAATGGGATAAAGTTGAAGTAATAACGTCAAGAAAATGAAGCTTCATTTCCAGAGACTCCAAGATATTTAAAGTTGTTATTCCACATATATTGTTGTTGAATTCCTATTGGCTTGTCAAGGATAAGCCTTGCAAGGGGCTGCTTTCATTTGAGTTGTATTGGTTGGATGGTATGAATCATCATCAAAAAGAAAGATGAAAATATCAAGCTACCCAACCAAATGCAGTAAAAATTTTGGAGCACCATTTTGAGTTATTAGCTTACCTTAAACAACTATTTTTATCTACTAATTATGCCCCTTAAAAGTGATGAATTTTGAGAGATAGGATTATTCAATCTTCTCTTCTCCCATATTAGCTGTAACTCTTAAAATTTTAAGAACATGCAATAGTTGTTCTATTTATTTGATTATTTAGGCGCTCTTAAATTTTTATGTATTTTTTATTATTTCGAGTTTTTCTTAAAATATCAAGTTTTAACAGATTTTAAACTAACGTTTAATTACAAAACATTATAGAAAACTATCGAAAAAAGCATTAAAGAAAATATTTCAAAAAGAATGGATATCTACTGTACATATATCATAACGCTTATAAATGTGGGAAAAACTTTTTGGACATAAATACCTCTCTTCTATATTTTAATTTACTACTTTTCATTTGCTATGATTTTTTTAAAATCGTTGGTCTTATCTTATTTAGAATTTGCTAACCAAATAAGTTATAAATCCGGATAAACTTTTTCTAGAAAAATTATCATATCAATTTTATCCTTATTAATCATTTATCGTTAGAAGTTTTAAAATAATTATCAAATAAATTATCAAATACAAAAACCTTTTTAAAAGAAATTATCATATCAATTTTATTCTTACTAATAAAAAATTTAAAATTACTATACTTATCTTATTTTGAATTTTATAAACCAAATAGATTATCTAATAAGGTAACTTATTTTTCAAAAGAAAATTAGCATATAAGCATGTTATAAATACGAGCATTCGATTTCACATTTTATAAACAATTTATCCTCATTTAAACCTTTGGCGTGATTTGCGTGATGGCTAAAATTCATGAACAAATAAGTTCTCAAACGTAGAGTTTCAATTGAAGATTAGATCTTTAAGTAATTTGTGAAATTCTAGATTCGGAAATATGAATCATGGGTATCCTTTTTTTCTTATATGTTTTATGTTCTATATATATAGTGATGCTTTGTGTTGCTTTCATGCATTTATTATCATGATCCTCTCGTATTGCTTGCCAGGAGCATGGTAAGTCTAATTTATGGCTGGTAATTTTTGATACGTTTGTGACACGATAACATGATTATGGTGTACACAATTATAATACGACATGAATAATACGAAATTAATTTTTTAATATTTATATCATGTATAACAAACTTATAATGATTTGTGATAATAAAATGACATGACATAATTACGACACAAATAACATGAATTGTCACCTCTACTCTAATTTGCCTTCCCCTATTGTTGGCTTCCTTCACTCTAGAAGGACATAAATGGAATTTCGGCGTTGGCACTGGTAGCACTAGAAATCTGTTCATTATGATTGAGAGGCAAAAATTGCAAGAAAACCATTTGTTCATTCTTTAGACATGGGCATGGCTATCTCCTGCTCTTCAATCTTCACAATCGAAGAGCATTTAGACTTTTTGGTATAGAATGCTCTTAAATTGCGCAGAATTGGCATTACCACGACTATTTAAGTTTAATTTATTAGATTTATTTTAAAGTAGTCAAATATATCCATTCCCTTGTCTGATAACAAAATTAAAAAATTATAATTTTTTAATAATAATTAAAGTTTATTTATATTTTTTTTAAAGATTTGGGGAGGCAGCTCTTTTGGTTTTTAAGATTTTTATTTGGATATAAAAACTTTGATTATAAAATTAAATTTAAATTAAAATAATAATAGTTAAAATTAATTTGAAATTTTTAATTTTTTTTGTCTCCATAATCTTTTTCCTTTAGTTAAAAATATGAATTAAAATACTTTTAATTTTTATTTGAGATAAAGAAACGATCGATTATTTTTTCATTAAAATTCTCTATTTGCTTTAAAGAAACATTCTTGGAAAATAATTTGTTACGACACAAAATTTTATTGGAGTTGTTATTAGTGTATAACTTTGCAATTATTAACTGCTACAACTTTAACAAAGAAATATAGACCCTGATAAGGAACTTTTAGATTGCAAGAATTTTTTTATTAGAGTGTTGTAGCAAATTATTGTCCAGTAATCCTGCTATAAGGGTATATACGTTTCATACTAAGTAAAAAATTAAATTGAAAAATATATATTTATCCTAAAATTGTTTAAGAATTTATCATCCAATTAGGACATTTTTCATTGAAGATTTGAAAAATAAGAATCTTGTATTATTAAATTAAAATAAAATTTTATATAATTCTGTTTTTGTATATTTTGTAAGTTCAAATGTTGTGTTTGTGTTTATTCAACAAATAATTTGGTCATTAATTAATCCTAAATATACAAAATTTTTGTAAGAATATCTATCATGTGCAACAAACGTGCAAAAAAAATTAGTATATATAAAAGTATCGATGTGAAAAACCAAAAAAGAAAAAGTATCAAATACCCTTGATTAAATAATTTCTTAATACCAGCTAACTAACGATAATTGCATTGAGACACAAATATTCTCCATAATCTCAAAAAAAATAGCCTTCTCATTAAATAATTTAATACCGAAAAACCCTCCTTTTAATTCAGATGAACTTTTTTTTTATCGCTAAAAAAGGAGGCGAGGGCGACCGATGAACTTTGGAGTTCTGATTTTGGAGGGTATTAATTAAGTAGTCAGTGTCAGTATATATATATATAGCTCGTGATACATGACACATCACACGCACCTTCACTAGAGTGAGAAACCTCTGCAAGAGCAAGATAACTGAAGTATTTTCTACACCTTCCAATCCTAAATTAAAGGTGAGCTCTTGTTTGTTTAAATTTATTATTACTTTAGGAATAAAATCTCTCCTGTAGTATTGTTCATCTTAGATATTTCAGACTTTCCTGACAAATATGCCAATGATGGTCGCGATCTTATTTGTATTGAGATAATTGTTATGTTAAAACATGTAACCAATAATTCACAGTTTATCGCTAAATTTCATCTTTAAATTTTTTTATGAATCATTTTTGTAAATTTACCAATGGAATTAAGAGAAATTAATCCCCTTCCACTTGCACTCTTTCCCTAGAGTATAGGCACACTCCTTTACCATTGTAAGTAATGATATTTACCATGTTATGCAAAAACAAGTTTTCGTCTTTATTGAGCTCTTCGATTATAATAAAATTGTTGTAGGCACAGCACTCTGCAAATCTTCCTTAGATCAATATCTGGTTTGCTTTCTTTTCAACTTTATTCAGTTCTTAAGTTATATTTATCACAGGTTTGTTTGCTTTCTTTTGAAGTAATGATATTTATCATGTTGTGCCAAAAAAAATCTTCATATTAATTCAGTTCTTGAGTTATAATACAATTGCCGTAATCAACAGCACTGCTTTTTTTTTTCTTCTTCCATAGTTTTGCAAATTTTATTGGTTCTTTCTTTCTTTTTTTGTCTTTAACAAAATCTATTACCAATTAATTTGGCTCAAATTTCCTTTGCTACAGATACAATTGTTGTAATCAACACGAGACCTGAATTGGCCAATGTGGAACATTTTGGAACATTGTTTTTGTTTGACCTTGGATATAATGTATAAACATTATCAATCATTGACAGCAGAGAGTAATGTTGTATTGGCATGTTTATTGAATTGAACTTTTAACTGCATCATCTAATACTCAAAATAATTTGTTCTCATTAGTATTAGCTCTCTCGATCTCTATTTCAGATGATTTTAGATCTATTAGAGACTAAAATCATGTCTTGCTTATATGAATTCAAACGTTCATGTTACAAACAGGTTTAAATATGTGCTCTTGGTTGGAAATGGATTGGAATAGTTACAGCATATACATATCAACTATTTTAATATCCAGAAGATATGAGCAAAAGAAAAACAAGGAAGATGATATTGTTCAAACGAGACCCTTTAAATCCTTGCTTCAATTTAGCATTTAACTGGTAAAAGGAATAAGATAGATGACATATTTTCATTCTAATCTATTCGCAACTATATTTTAAATGAATCAATAATTATGAGTTGTATAATTCGTATACATGTCGTTGTTGTTCTTGAATCGCAAATGGCATTATTAACTTACTATCTGCATGCTTTGATTTGTGGGATTTTTGCATCTGGGTTTGTAAAGAATTTTTTGTGTCGTTTGTGCTTGAGTAGACCCAACTTTAATACATGACATCTTCAAAATTTTCTTAAGTCACAATTTAAGGTATCGAACTGATCTTTTTAAGAAAGTTAATATTCAATTAGTATTGTATTGGCATCATTTTAATTTAAGCTTTGGCACAGGTGCGTCATTATTAATTTGATAGCGATAGTCGTGTAAGCGCCAAGGCATAATGGTTTAGTTCTATTTTGCAGCACTCATGTTACTCTTGACTCTATTCGTACATTTTGTTAGTTTATTGGCTAGAGTTTTTTTCCCAATATTTATTTAGAATTTTTATTTGTTACGCTAAAGTATCTATGAGTCAATAAATTGGAATGATTTTATTTTTTCAGACAAGTACAATATACATGATGAAATGTACAAAGAAGAAACACAAATATAGTGAGTTTACAGATGTTGAAGAAAAACTATATATTAAAAAAAAAAAGAACGAAAGAAGAGATTCCAAGAAAATTTCAAATAGACAAAGAATTTCTTTTCATATTTCAAGTACAAGTGAAGATCTAAGTATACAGAAGCGCTATAATATTTAATTATGAAAGCATCGATTCTTTTACTCATTATGAGCTCCAAAAGACAAGAATTCATGTTATTTTTAAAAGATAAGAGTCAATGTTATTTTCAGTTTTACTTTATGATACTACAAATGAGCTCAATAACTGAATGAATGTAATGAAAAATTCCAACATAGATGATCTATTATGAAAAGATTAATGAAAATACTTACAAATAATCTTTATGCTCAATTTTTTCAAAGTTTGAAAGATCAACAACCTCTTGAAGACATTCGTATTGTTATAAGAGAAAATCCAAAATTAGACCAAAGGTGTGTAATTCTCCTCCTGTAAATCAAACATCTGCTATATGGATTGAAGACAATAATCTAAATGTTGCATCAGACAGAGAGATAATTGTACATGCCCATTCAGGTCATAGAAATAATATTAAGCATTATTTTGGTTGTTATGATCCCTTACAATATCCTTTATTGCTTCCAAACGGTCAGACTAGGTGGAATCAAAATATTAAGAGATATTTCCCTAACTGCAATGATGGTCATCAAGTCATTTCAACAGGGGATAAAGGCTTAAATTTGTCGGCCTACAAAAATGCTGAGGACTTTATTAAACGAGAATGTGAAGATAATTTTTTGTACAATAATTGATTTTTAAATTTTTTACTCTTTTAAATTTATTGTCACTTTTGTCTATTTTCATATTATCTTTATTATTTTCGAATATTTATTTGTAAATCTATTATGACTAGCAAGTGCTAACAATAAAAATATTAACAATGTCTCTTGTCATCAATATTATTGTTACTTGTTACAAATACGAGATAATGCGCTCTCATTAATTCATCTTGGAGGTAGATTGTTTCAACAATATTTGATGCATATGTATATTAAACTTGAACAAACAAAGCTTGATTTCTATCAATTGAACCAAAAGAAAAATCTGATGTGAATTATCAAGGAATATATCATTGTTTTAGGGTTGGAAAGAATAGAGCTAAAGAGGTTGGAAAAAGACTTGTTCTACTAGCATTCTTCATATGTGGTCCAAGAGATATGAGGCGTCGATATACAGACGCTATGACTTTAGTTTAACTATTTGGAAAATCTGATATTTTTATGATTACATGCAATCCTAATTGGCAAGAAATAAAAGACAATTTAAAAGTAGGTCAGACTGCTCAAAATAGACCTGATCTTGTTGCTAGAGTTTTTAGGACAAAATTGCAAGATTTAAAAAAGGAACTCTTTACAAAACAAATATTTGGTAAAGTAGTCGCTCATGCTCATGTTGTTGAATTTCAAAAGAGAGGTTTACCCCATAATCACATTTTGGCAATTAATGCACTGAGACTCAAGATTACAAATGTATATGATTATGATAAATTTCTATATGCCAAAATTCCAAATAAAGAACTTGAGTCAAATCTCTATGAAAAAATTGTGAAACACATGATGCATAAATCTTGCAGTGACAAAAATCCAAAAAATCATTGCATGGTTGGTGGTAACTGCAAGTCATATTATCCCAGAGCATTTTCTGAAAAAACAATGCAAGGAAAAGATGCATATCCAATATACAAATGAAGCAACAATGGAGTAACAATAAGTAAATATTTTTCAATTAAATTATCAATATTTTATTTTCAGACATTGTATATATTTTATGCATTAATTTAATTCTTTTCATATTCTTTACTCTTCATGCATTATGTTCAAGTACAAAATGCTATTCTAGAAAACAGATGGGTTGTACCTTATAATGCTTATTTTTTTAGAGATATGATTGTCAATCAATGTTGAAATTCGCTCAGATGGCAGTGAAATATCTTTACAAGTATGTTTATAAAGGTCATGATAGAGCTACAATTTATATTACTTCTGCCAACAGAGATAAAATTATTGATGAAATTGAAATCTTCCAAGACATAAGATGGGTATTAGCACCAGAAGCAATATGGGGATTATTTGAATTTGAAATGAATAACATATATCAAGTAGTCATAAATTTACATCTTCACCTTCCTAACCAACAATTAGTATCTTATCTAGGAGATACAAAATTAAGCGAGATTCTTAACTCTGAAAAAGCTACAAGAATAATGTTAACTGAAATTTTTAATGTTTGTGCTATAGATGAGGAGGCCATTGGTTTATTGTATAGAGAATTTCTTGAATATTACATGTGGAATCATATATCAAGAAAATGGTTTCGAAGGAAGAAAGACAAATATTTGTGAGTGATGCATTACAACTAACTAATAAATATCCCCATCTAATTATATCTTTGCTCCAGATTCAACGACATGACAACAATGAAAAAAGAACAAGTTCTGTACCAACCCTCTACCTAAATAAAACAAGCAAAAAGGATATCTTTGAATAAAATTGGAACAACAACTTATGAGGTAAATTATTGATAAATTGATGTCTACAAATTTTAGAACACTAACCCACTCTTCAATAACATTATAGGGCAAAGTCGTATTCTAAGCAAAATCAAATCAATAATTAACAAAAAAGTGCTATGGCATTACACATGTAGAAAATGTTCAAAGACAAAGATATTAGAAGTTGAACATGATAAAACGTACTGTGAAACTTGCAAAGAGCATACATCTAACGTACCAAGGTATCCTCAAAAAATTATAAATACAGTTATACAACAAAAATTATACATACTAAATTCTATATATTCATGACAACAAAGCATTTACAGGTTTTACTTAAGGTTGCAAGTCTCAGATGGAACAAAAGACGTTGATGTCACACTCTTCGATCAAGCATCATATCTTCTAAAACGTCATGTCCAAACTTATATGGATTCCGTAACCAAGGTACATATCTTATCAGTCCAACCAAACTGATTAAATTTCATCATCATTTTTATTTATATCAAACCTAAACAAAACCAAATATAAATAGGCAGAGGACAAATACAAGAGCAACAGGTTGGCTTTGTCGCAAGATAAATAATATATATTTCTAATATCTTCTAGAGATGCTTCCACAAAGACTAACCACTTTATCGTACAAGAAATTCAAGCCACCGAACAAAGACATGTTGACAAGCATCCAAATAAAATAAAAAACAAAGTCAAACTCAACGGTGCAACAATATCAATAAATGGCACGGAGGACAATACAAAAAATGACATGGAGAATAACATTGTTCAAGTAATTGAAGCTAACAAAGAAGACACAAGAACTCAAGCCAAATGGAGGAAGAACAAAACAAAAAATATCAAAGCCACCAAAAATTAGAAACAAAATTGGATTGAGAGCATACAAATGATCAGAAGAGCTCACAACACAGAGGTAAAGGAAAAAGGAGCAAACCACATACTGACGAAGATGCGGACAACAAGTCGATAAAATATTTGAGGAAAAAAAACCAAATGGATTACTTATATTTATTTTTAAGTTTCATTTTTTTACAGTTTGAAAGTTCAAATTTTCATTGTTATGACTTATGAATTTTACATTCATACAATTTTAGCACTGCTATTCCATTTTATTCTAAAAGTTTGCTTTACTTCTACATAGTTAATAACTACAAAAATAATTTACGATGATATTAATACAAATATTACTTACGCATGCCCTGAAATTACAAACACATAATATCAAACTACAATGTCAAAGCATGAGGTTGACAAAAAATCCTTAATATGAACTATGGTATTCTATATTGTTGCATTTCCATTTCATTCACAAATCTACATCTCAGCTTCTAAAGTACACAAATGTAAGAACACATGTAAAGAAATTTGACCTCCTTTTGTTGCGACCTTAGAACGTTTAGAGAAAGACACTGGTCAGATGTATGTAGCTTCGAGTTGGTTATTTTGGGGGTTGCCACTAGTCGCAGAGTAGTCAATCCCACAGAACAGGAACTAGAAATGAGTTTAGTAGAGTGGATTTGGAATCATTATGGAGCTGGGAATTTCTGCTTCAGCGCTAATGAGACACTTGATATGAATTTTGATGAGAAGCAACTGGAGTGTTTGATGGCCGTAGGAGGGAGAGCGTTGACGAAGATATTCTGGGGCCACAAACAAATAAAGAACGCTGGGATTGAGACTTCAAAGAGGCAGGAAAAATTGATAAAGACAAAGCAATTTTACCGACAAAGATAACGGGCGACGGGATAGAGAGAGCGTCGATGGGGGTGGAAACCGGAGAGAGACACAAAGAGCGTCGATGGCGATATAGTCAGGCCATAAAGAAAGGAAGAACGTCGGGATTGAGACTTCACAAAGGCAAAAAGCAGCAATAGAGACAAACCAATTTTAGAGTTTGTTCAGATTGGAAAAGTGAGAGTGAATTGCGTGAACTAGACCTACTAACCAGTTTTTTTTTCAATTTAATTGAGTTTTTTATTCTTTTAAAAAATTTAAACACATCGAAAAAACTATATATTTTTTTTCTTTCCTTTAATCTCTTATAGTATTTATCTTCTATAAATACCTAAGGTAGGAATTTTTTTACTAAATATATGCATTAAGAGTTATATAACTGATAAAACAAAACAAAAATAATATCTCTATATGAAATAATGAATGACACAACTTATAAGGTGAATTAATGATCAGAAGCCAATGCGTCGCAAAACAAAAGAAAAATGACAACAAATTGATGAATATGAGGAGTCAATAAAATTATTTAAAAAAATAAATTATATTATTCTTTTTTTAAAAAAATTTCAATTTTGATATAAATATGTGATACATTAATTATTATCTGTTGTGTTATTTTACTATTATGAACAGTTTTTATCTTTAGTAATCTCCATAAAATTATATTTTATTATAAGAATTTATCGATAAAAACCACACGCGCGTGTCAAATTTACATTATGATACATCCATATGACCAACTATTTTGAATTATAAAATTGGTCTTAAAAAATACTAAAAATTAAATCTAGCGCCCTTCTATACAAGGTTAAATCCCACTTGACCGGTATTAATGAACTATAAACTCGTTGGGTATTTAAACACTGAATTGGCCTCGAAAAGAAAGAAAAAAAACTGTAACTGAATTGGTTGCAGTTTTAAGTTGCTAATAACGATGGAGGGGAAGAGAGGAGGGAGAGCCGGAAAGGGATCAAGTGTGGAAAAATGGTTAGAAAAGTGTTGCTGGACACATTAGTGCGGAGCAGTGGACTTTTCAGAACTGGAGGACACGTGTCTGTCCTCAAAGTTAAAATCATGAGTAGTTGTCTATGTGAGCACTATCCGTAACCTAAGCATTTTTTCCTGTCTCTCGCAGACAGCCTTAATTGATGTAAGATACTTACTTGTATACGTGTCCCTCCACGGACTCCATGGTAAAAAAAGCCAACCCTTTTCTTCACAATTCACATATATTCTCCTCAATTCTCTATGCTCTCTATTCTGCCCACAAACAAAAGAGAAAAAATCTGCGAAAAAAAGATAGCCTTTAGACCCACCCACCATATTTTCAGGCTCAAGTCTCTTCATTTTTAACCGGTAAGAACTGTTCAATTCTTTCTTTGATTGCAAGTTCCTTTTTTTTTTCATTCTTTGGATGGTTACAATATCATAAAGGAGCATACCCGCATGGTGTTTTTGGATAAATGTTAGAGCTTTATTGTTCATTGAAAGAAAATTTTTTAAAAAAGACCCATAATTCAAGAGAGGCGGGTGTGGGTTACCTTAGATCCAGGTAAACCCAGGTTTTATCCAATATTAATGATTTAATCTCTTTATGGTTTCCTCGTGATTATTTGGTGGTTTTGCTTTTTCCTAGGTTGTTTTATTCATGAAGCTTCTTGCTTTTTATTCTTGTATTTGAAAGATGAAAGCTTGATTTTTGATATTTTCTCATTTTTTGTGGTTTGTGTTTATAGGGTTTGGTGGTGTGGGATAGGATTAAGCTACTTTTTGTGTGATTAGTTACTTCTAGAAGGTACAGAATTTGATAAGTTGGTGTAAGTTTTGTGATAACTCATCAGTCGTCACTATCTGTGGAGTGAAAAGATTTGATAAATAGAAGTTCAGATCCACAGCTCCTCGCCAGATCTGATTACCATTATCATTCTGCTCACGTTTTCAGTGTTCACTTATTTGATTTAATCTTGCAATTGGAGGTGTGTATACACTTTTCCGGGGAAAGGGATTGGTGGGTCATTCGGGTTTGATAGAATGGAGGAGCTGTGGGTAAATCTTCTATTTGTAGTTATGGGATCCGTGGTAATTCCAGATGAAGATGATGAAAATTGGTAGATTGTACGAAATTAGAGACTGTAAGTTAGAAGTTTTGATTGGAACGTGTAGGAATTGATGGAAGAGATGTCTCCGGCTTTGGCAATGACGCTTAGTATTGGTAATTCAGTGTGTGAA
>CAODLS010756018.1:0-18280 GCA_948243855.1 Flueggea neowawraea
TAGTTATAAAAATTGGGAAGATAACTCTATCTATTTTCTAATTAATTCAAAATTAATTATAAAAATCGGGAAGATAATTCCATCTTTTTTCTAATTAATTCAAAATAGAATGTATTTACTTCTAAATAATAAATATTAACATAACAAACCATTCAAAAAAATATATATCAAATTAACATAGAAGTAATTATAAAAAAAAATAAAGTTATAATTATCCAAAAAGTTTCCCCTCATGTTCACTTTTACATATGTTATAATAATAATAATATAATATAATAATTCTTTGTAGCTAATTTACTGACGTTTGTTGCTCTTGTCAATGAATCTCAGGTGATCCCAAAAAAACAGAACACTTGCTTGCCCTCGACGGAGCCACCGAAAGACTTCAGTTGGTCCAAGCTGATCTACTCAAGGAAGGAGATTTTGATTCTGCCGTTGATGGTTGTGTTGGTGTTTTCCATACAGCATCTCCTGTTATTATTGAGTCCTCTAAACCTCAGGTTCGGTTCCCATTTTTAGTCTCTCTTGGCCGTTTTAGGTTAGATGTGAAGTTTAACTCACCATATCAGTGCAAAAGTTCAACAAATAGAAAAATAGATTCATCAATTTTGGGAATGAAAGGATATATACAGTTGATCAGCTTGTTCCTGATATCTGATATTTACAAGAATTAAAAATGCGATTAGTTGTTGAAATCGTTCTGTTGACAATTTCCAAATTCTCTCTGTTATTTTTTTTTTGTTTTTCAGGCAGAACTTATTGATCCTGCAATGAAAGGAACATTGAATGTTCTTAAATCATGCGCAAAAGTTCCTTCTGTCAAAAGAGTGATTGTAACATCTTCCACAGCTGCAGTTATCTTCAACGGGAAACCTTTAACTCCTGATGTTGTGATTGATGAGTCTTGGTATTCAAATCCAGAAGTTTGCAAGGAAATCAATGTAAGTACTTTATCTAATGTTTTAGTACTTCCCCTAGGACCAATTAACAATCATGTTCTTTATGATTCAACATCTATGCAATTTAACTTGTAAGACAATCAATTTATATGGACAATAATTTAAAAGACGGAACAAATGCATTTTTTGAATTCTTGTCTTTTATTTTTACATGTTCATTTGTGTCTTGTGTGGTAATGCAACTTTCTAGAATTGGTACGCACTTTCGAAAACCTTGGCAGAGGATGCTGCTTGGAAATTCGCAAAAGAGCATGGGATTGACATTGTTGTGATCAATCCAACATATGTAATTGGTCCTCTCTTACAGCCTACTCTTAATCGCAGTGTTGAAATGATTCTTAAACTCATCAATGGTAATCTTATGCAACTTTACATTTGCAGATGCATTTTCGGATTTCAGCTTTATAAATATTGCAGGAAACAGTACTCAATATGCTTCCTGTGATGCAGAAAGTTAGTTTCTTTTGTCACAGGAGGAACTGAGACATATCCGAATTCATATTATAGTTTCGTCGATGTCAGAGACGTTGCAGACGCACATATTCAAGCTTTTGAGATTCCCTCAGCTGGTGGCAGATACGTGCTAACTACAGATTGTCATCACTATTCTGAGATTTTGAAGATTGCACAAAAACACTACCCTACTTTGCACCTTCCACAAAAGTGAATTCATTATTTTGCGTTAATCTTGCAATTGTTCAGCACTTTAATAAGCTTTAGCAGTTTCTCTTAAATATTGCAATTAATGATTACTGTAATGTTTAATCATTGTAGATGTGATTATGACATCATCGGGCCGTACCATAAAACCTCCACGGAGAAAGCAAAAACTTTAGGTCTCAACTTCATTACTTTGGAGGAGAGTCTTAAGGGCACAATTGAAAGTTTGAAGGAGAAGGGCTTTCTCAGCAGTTAATGCAATTTATGTTCAAATGAAGTATTGCAGATAAATTGTGTTCATATCTCAGATACATTGTCAATATGCAGATTTTTGGCATGAGTGTGACCAATGCTTTTGTGAGTTTGTATACAAATCAACTATGGTGTAATTCGCATGTTATAATTGTGTGATGTTACTTACATGTCTCATATGATTACTCGTTTATACGTGATATATAGAAAAAAATAAAAAAGTTTGTGTCAAGTATGTCATATTTTTTTTGACATGATAAAGGGGAGGTGGACTCAAGTTCGTTGCCGGGTGTCAGTTATGGCTCTTGGGAATATTCCGTAACAGGGAGGATATCTTCCGGTTTAAATGTGCATGGTCACGCCTAACAGGGTATATCGAATATGTCATATTGGAATCATATACTTGGTAGCCATGTAATCGTTTAAAAGAAAGACAGCTTTTGAGTGTTTTATGACAAGCTTGAACTCCTTTTTAAGCATTGCCTACTCACTGGTAGTGTTAGAGATATCCAAATTTAGTATATCTTACAATTGATTCTTTTATGCTTACTAAACACAACACATTTTTTGAAAATTATAATTTATTGAATAAGTAAATATTTTATTTGCTAAATCAATAATTTAATGACTTATGCAACTAGAGTGTGAAAATGGAGATTAAGTTCACTCATGGTCACTAAATTTTTTGAGTTTGTTCAGTATAGTCACTAAAATCACTTTTTTCCCAAAATGGTCACTTCGACTAAAGATTTTGTTCTCAAAGGTCACTAATGCCGAAATTTTTTAATCCAAGCATCGGAATTTGATGAGGATCAAAAAGCATTGGATTATTTGGTGGGTTTGGATTCGGCAAAACGCGACAGAACTTCTGGAGGCCATAACTTTGGTGCATCAGAATTCAAAAAATCAAGCTTCAGTTCCTTTGTTACTTTAGCAATTTTGGCTTCTGAATTCAAAAAATAAAGCATCGGTTGCCTTTGTTTCTGGAAACAAAGAATTAATCGTAGGGACCGTTTTTGACAAAAAGTGATACTGAACATATTTTCAGATAAACAAAAAGTGATACTGAACAAACCCAAAAAGTTTAGTGAGCTTGAGTTAATAGAGCTTTGTAGTTTAATTCTAGTTGTTTCACCAATTATGAATTACCAAACCTCAAGCAAATGACAGAACAGAATCACATTAAATAGTCCATTAATTGAGGGACTTAGAAGAAATTTTCATCTAATTTGTAATATTTCACAGTCCCAATGCATCATCAACCGGGGAGAGCCCTACCAGTGGGCTACATGGGCCACGGAGCAAAGGGCATATTCTTTTTTTCTCTAGGGACAGTTTACATTGAGAGAACGAATGGTGAAGGGAAAATAGTCTGTGTAATAGGAGCATCAGGATCAGGTTACATAGGTTCGTGGCTTGTGAAGCACTTACTCCTACTTGGGTATGTTGTTAAAGCCACAGTTCGTGACCCAAGTTAGTGTCTTTCTCTCTTTCTCTCCCGATTCTTATCTATCGTTGGCTCTTTTTTGGCTAATTTTTTGCTCATATATGTTTCACAAGAATGTCTTTAATGTTCTTTGATTACATTATGATGTGTCACCAGAGGATCCAAAGAAGACTAAACACTTGCTTGAACTTGATAGAGCTAAAGAAAGATTTCAATTGTTCAAAGCAGATTTATTAAAGGAAGGAGCTTTTGATTCTGTGGTTGAGGGTTGTGATGGTGTTTTTCATGCTGCTTCTCCTGTGTTTTTTCAGTACTCTAATCCACAGGTTGATACAAATTTGTGATCTTTTAATTTCTAGGTGAATTTTTTGATTATTGATTTGGGTCCAAAAATTTTCAATTAATCTTGCAATTGATTTCTGTTATTAATGTCTCTCAGTTTGCTTCATGGTAAAATTTGATCTTTGCTCTTCTGGGTTGATCTTTTTCCCCATTATAGTATGAGAAGAGATAATTGACTGCATGTTTGTTATTGGAATGATCAAAGAATGGAAAAATTATATACATTAGACAACTTCAATACACTGGGAAAAGATAAAATTTTGATAGGATAGCAACAGATCAAAAAAGCATGAACCTTGACTCGAAAAGTAGTGTTACAGAGCGGCATAAAAACTATAAACTGTCATAATTAAATGATTGCAGATGATATGAAGTCTGCTACTTGCTGGAATCGGTACAAAACAACTACGATGCACCATTTTTGGGGAGATTTAACGGATTAAATGGATTGGACGAAGTGATTATGCTTGTTTCTAACTCTGAGTCAATATGAACAATAACTGAAATTCTCTGTTCATTTTTGCGCTTTTCAGGAAATTATCGATCCTGCGGTTAAAGGAACGCTCAATGTTCTTAAGTCCTGTGAAAAATTTCCGACAGTCCAAAGAGTTGTTGTTACATCATCTATGGCAGCAGTTATGCATACTGAACGTTTGGCTCCTGATGTGGTTGTTGATGAGAGTTGGTATTCAGATCCTAATGTTTGTACGGAAAGGAAGGTGAGTACTCCAACGAGCTTCTTAGTGCTTCTCATGTTATTGCTTGCTGAAATTTATCCACGTATTCTTTCAAGGTTCACTGTTTAAGCGGTTGACCATTTGCCTGAAAGTATGGCCAAAATTCAACTCAAACATTCGGTTTTCTCGATTGTTTTGCATGGAAATAGAACTTATTCATTTTCTTTCCAGCGCTGGTATGCGCTTTCGAAAACCTTGGCAGAGGAGGCTGCTTGGAATTTTGCGAAAGAGCATGCAATCGACGTGGTTGTGATTAATCCAACATACGTGATTGGTCCTCTATTACAGCCGACTTTGAATGCAAGTGTGCAGATGATTCTTCAAATTATACAAGGTGATCTTCTGCAGCTTTAGATTCATTTATATTTTCCTTACCTTTGTTGCATTCCAGCTTGATAAATGCGCAGAACATGGCATATATGTACATAAATGTAGTTCTGTTATGTTCGGTCTGGTGAAGCCTTTGACTTAGTTAGGACTTGCCTCTATGAAATAAATGATTGACGGTTTCTCTATACACATTGTCTTTTCTTTTTGATTTTCTTTTGGCATTTAGAAGCAAATCATTGCATGATAAGTGATCAAATTATTGAAATATTCAAAACTAGAGCTACTCGGCTAATGCAGTTTGCATTCGTATCAGATAACTTATCTGTTTTTTCTGATGCAGCAGAGTTTTTTGGTTGCAGGTGAGACATATCCTAATTCTTATTATACTTCCATCGATGTCAGAGGCGTTGCAGATGCACACATTCAAGCATTTGAGATTCCTTCTGCGCTGCAAACGTTAATCACTTTTCTGAGATAATGAAGATTGTACAAAAACATTTCCCTGCTATGAACCCTCCAGAAAAGTAAGTTCATATTCCCATTCGAATTTTCTGTTGCATTGTTCTGTTAAGGTGTCATGTTCCCTATTCACAATTTCTCTGACGAAAAGTACCTGCGCGTGTTTTGTTATAGATGTCAAGATGGTGAGTTTTCCTTGCCGTACTACATAATTTCACAGGAGAAAGCAAAAACTTTGGGCATCAACTTCATTCCATTGGAGGCGACTCTTAAGGATACTATTGAAAGTTTGAAGGAGAAAGGCTTCATTAGCATCTGATATGGGTTATATAAATCTTTACTGTTCCAGATTACTTTCTGAAAGTCCTGTTAAATGAGGTTGTGTATTTTTCTTTGAATGTACCAATTGTATTTACTGGAATAACCTTGAAAATTAGTTGTATAACTTTTTACGTCATGAAAAATATAAATAAAAAATTTACTTGCTTATGCAACTAAAAAGTAAAAATGGAGGAATGTCGCTATTAATTATTTTCTTTTTGTTGAAAATTGTAATCGTTTTAATTTCTTGGAGGTTTATCAGCTACTTGAAACAAGCAAAACCATCGAACATCTATTCAAAGAAGCAAACTAAAGTACCCACTGCTTAGCTATAAACTGACTGCACCAAGCAACAAGATTTCATGAAAGAGATTCATTTTCCCTATATTTAACTATGCCACTTTTTTCCTTTTTTCTTTTTTATTGACTTCAACTGGAAATCAAACTCTTGATCCTTGGTTTATTATGCTGGTTATTTTCTGAGTGGTGGTTATCATTGTGATTTCTAAGTAAAATTTTCTGTTGAATGTTTTATTAATTTTCGCAAAATAATTAATTCTCCTTTAATTGCCAAAAACAACTCTCTTTTTTTCAAGTAATAAAGAGGGCAAATTCTTTTGTTTTTCCTCCTCTAGGGACAGTTTACATGGAGAGGATGAGTGGTGAAGGGAAAGTAGTGTGTAACAGGAGCATCAGGTTACATGGATATGGCTATGATGCTTCTGTAGTTATGTAATGGTGTATTTTCAACGGTTAAAATTTATTTAAATTTAATCTAACAGTTTAAATTGTATTATTTATCATTAACTTTTTAATGTATTGGCACAATCTAAACCGTTAGATCAATTTAAAAAAAATTAAATAGATCTCTACCAAAAGCATATAAAGCACACAACTACAAAAACCCCATTGTTGGTTCCCAGATTACACAGCCTTTCTTATTTTCTCATTATGACAAGATTGTGTTTTTAATGTCCGTAATTGTTCTTATTATTTCTCTAATTATATGATAACGTGACATCAGATGATCCAAAGAAGACTAAACACTTGCTTGAACTTGATGGAGCTAAAGAAAGACTTCACCTGTTAAAAGAGGGAGCTTTTGATTATGTGGTTGATGGTTGTGATTAGGGCTGAGCACGGTTCCTAGAAATAACCGAATAAAACCGAAACAGAAAAGAACCATTGATTTTCTTCAAACCAAACCGGAATTTTTATTTGGTTCGAGTCTGAGTCTTAAGCAATATTCGAACCGACCCGAGAACTGATATATATAATTGTTCATAGTTGTTCAACTCAAAAGTGTTCATAGGTATACAAATGTGTTCAAAGGTGGTGTTCACATGCGTTCAAATGTGTACATAAGTGTTCAAATGTGCTATTGTTTCTTCAACATTAGTCAATTAACTATATTCACTATATAGTGCTATTGTTTCTTCAACATTAGTCAATTAAATATATTTACTATATAACGTTATTGTCACGACCCGTTTTCGGACCTTAACCAGCGTACGAGGCGAACCGTCTATGAAAGCCCAGCCTATCTCGCACAAGCCTCGGATAATAGAAACATCTACCCAAATTACATTATTAACCGGCGTATTGGTCATATTAAAATAGTATACATATATTAATTTTTTAGAAAAATAATATCCCGAATATCAAAAACATAGTTAATATATCAAAATACTGAATAATTAGTTTAAGTAAAATCGTTAAACAATATTTATCAGATACAAAACCATAGCCCACTAATTGATGTTGAGCAACTAATATAACAGAAACTCGGTCCGAACAATAGACCACTCACTGAGAGCGGAAGAATCAAACGACCGCTAACAAGGTCACCTAGTGAGTGGATAACACATCAGAGGGACTCAGGCTTCTCAAAAGGGTTTGAAAATATTTTCGAAAGCTATCACATATATGCATATATCCAATACTAAAACATATATATACACTCGTATATATAGATAAATTAGTGCGAAAATCCACTTTGCAATCCTTTGCAAATAAATCAGACAACAGACAATTACCAAAATTGATTAAATGAAGAAATTAAATAAAATATTTAATTTCCCAAATCCAAAATATTTTCCTTTCAAATATTTTTCAAATCACATTTATTTCCCGAAATGTTTCTAGAGAGAAGTACCAAAATATTTTCAGAGATAAATACCAAAGTAAATTCAGAGATAAATACCCAGAATATTTCTAGATATAAATTCCAAATTTATTTTCAGAGTTAAATACCGAAGTATTTTCAGAGATAAATACCCAAAAGATTTTCAGAGAGTAGTTCCAAAACATTTTCAGAGAGGGACCAAAATTTATATACGTCAAGTTAACCGAACTCAGTAATAGCCACTTAGGCGAAAATTAGCCACTTAGGCACCATGGTATAGCCACAAGGGCGAGTATGAGCCACTATAAACACAAAGTATAGCCACATAGACAAATGATATAACACAGGTGTATCAAGGTTACGTTATCTCGTAGTTGGGTGTCCCAAAACAAAATATTTTTACCAAAACATTGCAAAAATATTTATATTCGAAACATTCAAATTATTCGAATAAATAGCATACAGAGAAAGCGAATTTTCCACTAAAAATACACTCAAATTCAGACGAAATATTTATTGCAAAATATCTTTAGTTTTTAGAAACAAATACTTATTTCTAGAAACCAAGTATTCTTTACAGAAATCATAATAAATATTAAAACATAATATTTATTTCAGAAACCAAAATAATTTCCAGAGAAAACCGAGTTTTTCACAACAGAGGTTTTCACGTATATCAGATTTTAGGATTTCTAATCCTTTAATTATTCCAAATTACATACCGAGGTCAGCACAACAAAAATATATACATAGTTCAGAGGACACAAACTATGTGTTTGAAAGTACTACCACACTCACTTGGACTCCGATCAAATAATCCAGAGCACGATCTACCAGTGAATGACTGGTCTCCTCAGAAACCAAACAAAGTTGGAACAGACATACCATAAACAAATCAGACATGGTACTGTGGTTGTACCGAAATACGTGTAAATATATATGCAAACCCAAATGCTCAAACAAACCCCGAAAATCTATTTTGGGCCAAATTCTATCATAATAGATCAACATTACACCTCGGTGTAAAATTACAATTTAGTCCCCAAACTTTGGAAAAGTACCAACTAGTCTCCAAAATATTCCAAATTAAATACTAAGTCCATAGTACTTTAATGATCATTAATTAAACCTCAAACATATGCAAAATCACATTTTGATCCTTAAATGCACAATATCTTATTTAGTCCTCAAATGACAAATTATCAAAATAGTCCAACTTCCGATTCAACCGATAGAAATCGAATCCAAACACCCACATTGATCATATTCAACCTCAGGAACATGAATCTATAATTGGTTTCTCAAAAACTTAGGCAAACTTCGAACATAATCCTAGTTCATTCAAAGATCCCGTGATTCAAGGCTTGAA
This sequence comes from Flueggea neowawraea, assembly GCA_948243855.1. Taxonomy (NCBI): domain Eukaryota; kingdom Viridiplantae; phylum Streptophyta; class Magnoliopsida; order Malpighiales; family Phyllanthaceae; genus Flueggea; species Flueggea neowawraea. The sequence continues at coordinate 9,002 of CAODLS010756018.1, forward strand.
TCATGTTTATTTAACTTCAAATAATCATAATCTAACAACCTCAAACATCCATTTCATCAAGATCATTCAAAAATTTGAAACCCTAGAAATTTGACCTAAAATAAATTTTTGAAATTAAATGCTTGAAATGGATGAAAAGAAGTGATTAGAAGTGTGAACTTACCTCCAAATATGGTTAGGAACGTTGGTCAAGCAATGAAAAAGAGATTCGGACAGTTGAGAGAGATTTGAGTGAATTTTTAGAACAAAAAATGACGAAACGATCGGGATTCAGTTTTATATAGAAAATGGGGGCTCACACACGTGAATTTGAATCTCACGTACATTAGGGGACCCTCATGTACATTACTAAGCATCTCACGTACGTTATCGGGGTCAAAAATTGCATCTGGAAGCATCAAACCCGACCTCACGTACGTCATTATTCAGCTCACGTACGTCAATCATCATGGAAACTCAACTCACGTACGTCACCTTTGAAAACTCACGTACGTGAATGAAAAACACCTTATGTACGTAAGCCTTAATCTCACGTACATAAGAGTGCCTACAGTACATGCTCTTTATGGCTAACATACATTAGACTTGCCATAATTCCATTTCTTGATTTTCGTCACTTCCAGACACACGTCAGACCTTTCCCGAGGCTCCACAACACCTAACCTTACAAAAATACATCCATTAAACATCTTCAAACACTAAAACATCTCTTTAATCATCTAAACAACATCAGAAACATCCCATAATCAAATTGGGATTGGACAAGGTTCAATTAAAATTGAATGAGGTTCAACAAAGACCTTGTCGGAATTGAACAAAAAGCTACAGAGAGATTCATCAGGACGGACGGGGTATTAGAACTATAGTCAATCAACATTAGTTAAAGTGTTCAAATGTGCTATTGTTTCTTCAACATTAATCAATTGACTATATTCACTATATAATGCTATTGTTTTTTCAACGTTAGTGAATTAACTATATTCACTATATAATGCTATAGTCAATCAACATTAGTTAAAGTGTTAAAATGTGCTATTATTTCTTCAACATTAGTCAATTAACTATATTCATTATATTCAATACTCTAAACTCTGTATAACTCAACTGAACTTATCGTATATTTAAAATAAAATTTTTATTTGAAAATTAAATGTTTTTTTATAAGTATATAAATTATATGTTCATTAATTATTATTCAATCTTCTAAATTATGTATTCTTTTTAAGCAATTATTCTTTAAACAAATAAACATATCACACATTGGACTTTTTTATAAGCATTTTTTTTTTGAAAATCTTGTTATATACTTTTAATTTTTACCCTTCTATTAATAATATATATCTTATTATATAAAATAAAAATAAATTCCGATTGAATGTACACAAAATATAACTCAAATTCTTGTTGTCACGACCTGTTTTTGGACTATGATCGGCGTACGAGGCGAACCATCTAAGGGAGCCCGGCCCATCTCACACAAACCTCAGAGAACAAAAACATATTACTACCCAAACCGTTTATTAAATGCTCAAATAAACAAAATGGAAAAATGTTCATTTTTGTAATTAAAATGAAATATATTTATACAAAACAAAATAAATGTAATAAGATTTTGAAATAAATTTGGTTATCAAAATAATCAAATACAACCATAACCCACGTATACCCGGTGTAGAGCTCTAATAAAAAAAAAAAAAGCCCGAACTAAAAGGGTACTCACTATCAAATAGAACACCTCACTAGGGCCAAGACGTCGAACGGTAGCCGAATACCAAAATTGAACCTGAGAAATAAGATACAGAAAAGCAAACAAGAACAGAAAGAAAGGGGTAAGAATCCTTAGTGAGGAAACGACACTCCAGAGCGGCTCCAGGCCTCACAAAAAATGTTTTGAAAACATTTCAAAACTATCACATATAGATATAAGTATATACATACGTATACACGCCAATACAAAATATTAGTTTCAAAATCCATTTTTCAAAAACGTTCGCAACCAAAGCAAATAACAGACAGAAACATACAGAGTATATATAATGAGAAACAGACAAAATATGTATATAATATATCAAAAAAAGATATGGGACCAAAAACAGACAGAATGTATGTATAAGTGGGCTTCGCCACTAATCAGAAATAGAGTACATGCGTATGGTCGGACACACGGCTACCATTAACCCTAGTAATTGGGTCTTGACTGCTCAATGGTACCAAATACTATGTTTCATCCTACGTAGCACAGGTATCCCATACTGAAATATTTATATATATATTTACCATATATATATCAGACGTACACACAAAATAAAAATAATTTTACAGAAAATGTTTATAAACCATATATAAATATTTTAAAATTTTCTTTGCAGAAACATAGATTTTTCATAAAATAATAATCATGTAATCTGAATTATTAATTAGCCAACCATTAATTATTCCATTTTTCAAAAACACGTCTGACATAAACAAAAATATATAATTTAGAAGACACATCCTATGTGTCTGAAGCTTCCATTTCACTCACCTAGATGCCGAACCAATAATCCAAATCTCGGACCAGGATAAATGTCACATAGCAAAGTGAACAAACGACTGATGTCGGTGGATGGCTGGCGATCTCAGGTATCAAACTGAGCTGAAACGAAATTTTATTACCAAAGAGTCAGACACGGTAATTTTGGCGATGCAGAATATGTGAAATGCAAATGCAAATGCCAATGCAGAAACCAAGACCTTAGACGGCGACCGAAAACCCATCTCGATCGAATATTAAACTTATCTCTCCAAAATTGATCATCAATGTAAAATTACATATTGGTCTCCAAACTATGTAAAATTATTCTTTAGTCCTCAAACTTGTCAAAATTTCAAATAAGTCCTCAAAGTATTTTGAAATTATCAAATAGTCCTCTAAGTAGTCAGAATTCTCAAATTAATCCTCTAATTTTTAGAAATTACAAATCTGCCACTAAATTATATTTCAGTAGCTAAAATGCTAAAGATAGAATTTGGTCCTCAATATACTCAGAATTATGTAAAATTTTAGTTTTGATCATTTCGTTATAAAACTACACCGAATGGTCCCTAATCCCAAACCAAGTATTACCCAATATTTTCAACCATTCCAATCAACTCTATGCAGTCCCTATAACTCAAATCCAACCTCGATTTCCATCCAAAACATCAAAAACCTTCCAAATCCGTCCTCCAAAATTCAGACCGAATTACCCTTCCATAAAAAACCATCAAATCTTCCACTTTCAACTTACAATCATATTCTCCAACTCAAAACCATCACAAACCAACAAAAATAACTTCAAAAATCACTTTCCACCTCCGTCCGAACCCATTCATTTTCCATGAAAATAACACAACAAAAGAGGAAAGAGAAAGTGGTACTCACCTTGGTTAACTAGTCTGGCCAAAGAGGAAGAGACAGAGATGGGAGAGAAAGGGTGAATAGAGAGAGAGAGAGGGTCAGAAGAGAGAGAGAGTTTTTGAGTTTTGAATAAGAAATCACGAAGAAGAGGAAGAAAAGAAATATGGAGCTGACTAGTTTGAAGCAAAACGACCTCACTTTATTTAAATGAAACGACGCAGTTTCAAACATGCGAACGACAGCCGCAAGATGCAGACCACCGCGCTTCAAACTATGTGTCGTTTTCCCTTCCAACTGAACAACTAGACGTCTACTACACACGGACAACATGCCGTTTGATCACTCGTGCGAACGAATATGTCATCTCAGAGAGGATACATAATCTATCGCACTCTGACGATGGTCTAAAATATCGGGTCTCAAATCTTATCTCATCATTACTTCCAAATACGTACATACTCGATATCAAATCCGAAGGACTAAAAATCACTTTTTGGAAACATAACCTCAAACACCAACCGTAGACTGAGCATCAAAATTTACACGAATCCATTCGACTGGTGAAGCAAAGAAATTAACCTAATTAATTTCCTGAAAATCACCTCGCTTAAAAATCATAATTATATTTTCTAACTCAATTGCAATGCAACAAACATCATACCCAAATATCACTACTGAAGATAACATAAGTAACCCAATAATTTATTTACTGGATATCCAAATCCTATAGTTTCATCAAACCAAGTTAATAAACTAGGTCAATCGACCCTATGCCATAAGCTATCCCATATATTTGTTACCAAATTCAAATTATATTCAGAGTCGTAATCATTTCCGAATTACATAAGTCGATCCATAAATCGAATCCAACTTAATTTATCAAACCTTATTCGTAACTTCATTATTGTCTCTAGATTTATCATATTCAGTATGTAATCCTCATCATAAATGTTTAACCTCAAACGAAAGGGTTAAACCTAAGAACGATCATACCCAATTAGTATAAGTTCTTTGAACTTATAGTCTAATCAAATCTGAAATTCATAAATCAACTCGTACCGTACGATCAAATGTAGCACTAATATTTATAATCATATCGAATCTAACCTCATTCCTCAAGTCTTACCTGACAATCAATCTGCTACCTTCATTCTTACATAGTTCTTACCAACGTCCAAATCATTTCTAAACTTTATTAAACACTCAATTAACATTTAAAACTCAAAATTAACTCTTCAAATTTAAAAAAAAAAATAAATTTTGAAATTAAATGAAAAATTTCTGGAATAATTAATAAAAATTAACAAAATATTCCCTTACTAAAACAAATTGTAAATAATAATTTAATCAATAAAATCAACAAAAATTTGACCATATCAAATTTTATAAAACCAATAAAATGATTTTATTAATTACAAAATTAAAAAAAAATCATTTAACAAAGAGAAAAAAAAAATTTCTACCAGAAAATTCAATCGGGGAAAAATACGAGATATTGCACAAATATTATACTTTTATTTGTTTTTCATATTTATTTAAATATGATGTTTGAGTAGAAGTTTTGTACTATGAAGGCTTGTGCGAGATGGGCTGGGCTTCCATAGACGGTTCACCTCGTACGCCAATAATGATCCTGTGAATAAGTGATGACAATATCATTTATGGAATTGACCAAGAACTTCAATGTGTCAAGCTGTTAGTAACGCACTCAAAGATGCAAAACGGTTTCACCACGCGCACGAATACGAACAGCCTCAGGAACAACTCGAACCAGCTCTTTCAAAACATGTAATTGGCCTCTGATGGCTGCAACATGAAGTGGGGTTCGACCATTCCTGTCTTGGGCAGAGCACATAGTCGGATCAATCAACAGCAGCGCTTTGACGATTTCGAGGTGCCCATTTGCAGCCGCCAAATGCAGAGGTGAATGTCTTTGGAGATCGAGCTCTCCGGCTAGTTGGGGCTTTCGTCGTAGGATCTCTAGTGTGAAGTTCAAGTGTCCGAGCATAGAAGATATATGCAGTGGCGTCTCCGTAAAGCAACTGCAATTGAGTTTCTCCAGTATAAGCGGATCTTCTTGAATCAAGGCTAACAGGGAAGTGACGTTCCCATCCATAGCTGCTATGTAAAGCTTGTTCTCCATTTCCTCTTTGTTCGAAATTAGAAATGTGAAAGCTTGGCAAGGTTCCAAATTTTTATCATCTTTATTCTGACTCAACTTTGTTAATATTTCGATTTTTTGACAACATTTTACATTCTATATTCCGGCGACTATGATTTTTTTTTTTATTTCCAAAGCGACTATGAATTTCAAAGTACTGAAAAAGACTTGAAAGTGGACTATTGAATAAAAATAATAAGGCTTGACCTTCTACTGGGACGTACATGAGCCAAACTAGTTGTGATGGGTTCGTATTCAACTCAATAAGAACACGTTTTTGTTTATTTGTCTAGTAAAAGGTTTATAAAATATTGGCACTAAAGTTAACTTGAGCATTGACGGATCATAAGTTTGTTTTTTTTTATAGGAGCAAATAAAATTAAATTATCAAAAGAAATATGTTTCTAGAATTGTATATGCATATTTTATTTACCAAAGAAAAAAAATAAACTTATTTTCTTTGAAAATATTCAATGTTTTTTCAAATAGTCAGAGCATTACTTATAATTAAGGGTAAATTATAAAAATAAACCCATTTGAAAAATTAATTACGTCTATAAGGATCTTTTATTTTTCTCTCTTCTCGTATGGACGTAATACTTTTTCCATACAGAGGTCAACCTTTTTCGTACGAAGGTTAGACCTCCATATGAAAATTCTTTTTTTTTTTAAGATTTAGTTCTTGTTTTTTTTTTGTTCTCTTTATTTTAGTCTTTTTTTTACATTTTTCAATTAGACTAATTTTTTTCACATCTAAATTGTTCTTTTTTTTTTACTTTATTTTCATCTTGTTTTCCTTCCAAATTTTTTATTTTTAGTTTTAATTTTTTCTATATTTTAATCAACTTGTCTTTTTATTACTTTTTAATATCTAGGAAAAAAATAATTGAAAAACAAATAAAAAACAAAAACTAAATTAAAAGTCAATCTAATTTTAAAAACCAAAAAATAAAAAAAGATAAACCTTTTAAAAACCTTTAAAACTAAAAAACCACTAACTAAACCTTTTAAAAACTAAAAAATTTAAAAAACCTTAAATAAACCATTTAATAACTTAAAAATAAAAACTATAAAACAACCTTAAATAATTATTTTAAAAACCTTTTTTTAAAAACTTAAATAAAACTTTTATAAATTTTTAAAAATAACCTCAATAAACCTTTTAAAAATCTTAAATAGAAAAGATAAACCTTAAATAAACCTTTCAAAAATATTTTAACATTTTTGTTGGAAAATGCGGTCCGCCCATGACTGGTGAACCGAACTAGGTTAGTCGATGTGTGAACCGAGACCGTGTGCCGAGACCAATTGGAAAGTCCAATTGAGGAGAATCAAACTCAGTTATTGAAGGTGTGAACCGGGACGTGAACTGAGGCCAATTGACAAGCCCAACAAGTCCATATAAGGAGCTTTGCTCCTTTCGTTCCTTCATAACTCTAAGAACACACAAATGAGAGAGAGCTCCCAAACAGGAGAGAGAGATGTTTGACCTCCTGTCTCGAGTCCTACATAGATCACGTGTGGCATCTAGACTGCGAAACAACTGAGCATTCCCGTTGTCATTTCAACCGTGGTTTACTCGCAAGACCAATATAGAACTGGTTCTGCTCTGCTGCAAGCTTCTGCTGGAATCGAGGTTAGTAAGTCGAACCTATTTATTATACTGTTTATTAGTTAAACCGGTATAAGATTCCTTCATTGGTATCAGAGCCAACACAAATTTTTTCCAATATGTTTCGAAAATATTTTTGGTCTTCTTCTAGGATGCATACTGTGTTTTTTTAGTATTCGACTTTCTGTCTCAAACGTCTTTTTTAGTTCGAGTTCATCCAGAGTCTAATTCTGAAAATTAGAATTTTGAAATTTAGACAAAATATTTGAGATCAACAATCTCGAAAACGTTACCTGCCAAAATTTTGTTGTGAAATTCCATCGGGAAGCTCGTCAAATCGGTGAAAACCCGATCAAAAAATACTGAGTGAGGCAACACAGATGAAATTGTTCATCTGATCTGAAATGGTGACGTGGCACATTTCTATTGGTTGCACGTAAATCACTTGGATCGTGACACATGACAGCGGTGGAAGGACCAAGAAAGATCCGAAAAAACACACTGACCAATAACATTTTGCCACGTGGCAAATAGTCAAAGTTGACTGCGCAAAACGTGGACGAATTATACATCGACATGTGGCTTTGTGCAGTCACAACAAGTGGCCTCCTACAACGTCGACACGTGGACGTATATGGCATCAACTCGTGGCAGCATGTTACTCCTATACGTGGCGATATCTGTATGTGACACGTGGTGTCACCTGGATGCAACATGTGGCATGCTGGCATAGTTGTCACGTGTCAGACACGTCATCGTGACACGTCACGTGTGTATCGGTCGACTTGGACCATTTAGAAAGCGATACGTGGACGATGCAGATTTTGACACTTGTCTTATCGACATGTGTCACCACGCGACTGTGACTTGTGGCGGCAATGTGCAGCTGGGCGTGTAGTTCGTGGAAGGTGCGTGGACGCTAGTGGGAGGCCCATGGACGCTAGTGGGAGTGAATTGGGCGGCGCGTGTCAGCGCGTGACACTTGTACTGGCCACTATTTTTCGTGTTTTTCGGCAAAATTATTTTTAGATTTTTGAAATTTTTGGTATATTTTTCACAATTTTTTGAGTTCTTAAAATATTTTTTTTCAATTTATTGGTGTATAAATAGTGCTTAAAATTGTAAGAAATTGCATTTTTTTGCCAAGAATTATTTTGAAAATTATTTTTTAAAATTATTATTTTAAAACGTGCAAATATGGTTCTCATTTAGATAATTCAAATTAGATTTCAATTATTTAGAAAATACGCGAGAACGTATATACCCATTTTATTTGTAATTTATTATAAATATACGAATGAGGTAAAATCACGTTGCATTGAACATAGTAGAAATTAACGAAGAATTTGCACGTCTCCCAAAAGAGAGTATTTTGGGACGGTGGTGGTCGTAAAGGAGATTTGATTGTGCATTAAGTGAACAATGGTGATTAAGGTTCATTTACTTCATAAAAGATTATGATATTCATCATCGATATTAATTAAACTATTGGTCTATACTAGAATTTCATAGAAACATGATTCCCTAAGTGTTGAGAAAATACACTTAGCGATTTTAGTGAGTTAAGAACGTTTTGAAATTGGTATGTCCAAGATCACCATGATCGCAAAGATAGATTGTGAGAAGTGGGAGATTCACTTTAAGGTTGTATGATTTGTAGAATTTTTGATAAGTTGGCACAACCACTTATGAATTCTATTTTAACACTTTGGAAAAGATTAATTGTGTATCCAATTGGCAGACATAAGTTTAATACTATATTTGTATAGTATTATTCTTTGGAGATATTAGCATTATTTATGTGTTAATGTTGTCCAATATTAATGTATTTTATACTAACATTGAGATAGATTGTTTGGATTGCATGTTGGTTTAATAAATGAAAATGATTTCATTTATTCTTTTGGCTTGTTAGTGTGTTAATTTGTCTTGATTTTATACAATATTTTATATGTTGAATATATTGTCCAATTATTAAGTTTTTCTAAATAATTGAGATGACCAACATGGATTCCCCTAAGTCAAGTGGACTTTAAAAGTGAATCCAAACAGTCATTATTTAATGTCTATAAAATTAAATATAGTATGGTTAATTGTTAAGACTGAGATGGTAAATGTGCACCTAGT
>CAODLS010756052.1:0-12816 GCA_948243855.1 Flueggea neowawraea
CATCGTATGCAACTTCAGATCAATCTATATTATATGCAATGCATGCTCATGTATATGTGGTTTTGGTCATGGTCGTGACATTGGAAGCTCAAGTTTGTGTTGATGATTGGTCGATGACGATTCAAAGGACTCAAGACCAACTCCATTCATCATCATCCGAAGGTGAGGAGTTATTTGATGTCGCTTCCACAATAAACACTTCCGACTCCAACGACGAGAGTTAATTTAGTTTTTTTATTTTTTACTTATATTTTAATTTATCATGTATTGTTAATTATTGTATAGTTATATTATATAATTAAATTCGGTATTGTAACCGCGGTATTCCTCCGCCACAAGTGAGGGCATCCAATAAAATTTAATGAGTTTTTTTTCTAATTTTGTTTAAAATTATGTGATGTAATTACTAATAGAATAGTTAATTTATTTAAAAATTATTAAAAAAATATTTGGAATAAAATATATTATTGGTATTATAGTTAATTATTGAATATAACAAAAATTACAAACTAATTGACGGATTAAAATAACGGATTAAAAACAAAATTTTGAAAAAAAAAAAAAGAAAACCGGAACCGAACCGAAACCGAACCGGCAGTTAAACCGATAAAAACCGGTCAAAACCGAAACCAGAACCGAACCGAAACCGGACTAAACCGTGAAAACCACGGTTCGGTTCCGGTTCTTATTTTTTACAAACCGTAACCGCCGGTTCTGAAACCGGCAATAACTCTAGTTCTCACAAGTCCTGAAAATTAGACAGTTTAGAGAATCTCCAATAATATTATTTATTTAAAAAAGATTAAATAAACAAGTAACATTTTAAATAAAAAATATTTCTAATTATATTCTTTAAATTTAAATATTTTATTTATAAAATTAAGTTTAAACAATATAAAAAAATATAACTGACCTATAAAGATTTAAAAATGATATAAAAATTTATATCTTATTAATTATAAAGTAAATAAAAATAAAATTTCATCATTTAAAACAATAAAGTTTTTTGTTTAAATTTATCCGGATAAATAGAGTTATTTTTGCCCAAAAACATATTTTTCTAGACTTTTATTCCTAAAATACCCTTCAACATAATTTTAAAATTATATATAATAACTAACAGATTAATTACATTCATTTAATATAATTAAAATTTCCAGTGAATCATTAATATATTACTACAGTTGACAAAACAACACTTGAACAATCGGTCGTCTACTTTTCAACTGAAATGATATGTCGTTTTTTGCAACCAGACAACCAGACGTTTCTTGTACTGATAAACTACAGATCATTGATTTAGTAACAATGAAGGATATGTTATTTTGTTCAATCGAATGACCTATTGTCAGGTATTGCTTACTGTGATTGATTTTGCTCACGTGGACAATTGTCATGTGACACTGACGGAAACGTCAGCAAGCCGTCAATACTGTGTTGACATTTTTCTTTTTTTAAAACATTTTTTAGTAAATACAAATATAACTAAAATTCGTGTTATTTTATGTTAAAATTCAAATTGATGAAAAAACTAACCAATAGATAATGAATGATACAATTGTTAATATATCCAAAGTTCATATTTTTCTCAAACAAAATTGGATGTTCTTGACATATTTGTTAATTTGACCAAAATTTGTATTTTTTAATTAATTTAGCCAAGATTTAAGTAGTTTAATACACAAATAATATTATTTTTTGAACAATAGTTGAAGTATTATTATTGATTAACTACTTAAATCTTTAAATTATAACTATAAAAATCTTTCAATTGTTATAAAAAAATAACTTATTATTAGTATTTTTAACCACATAAATATAACAAATAAATCTTTCAATTAACCCAAACAAATTTTAGAAAAAAAAATTCAAACTATAATTATAAAACTTACGAATAAAAAAATTATTATTATGAACTATATTTTTTATACATATTTGAGTTTTTTTATCGTTAAAAAAAATATTGAATATATTTTTTTTGTACTATTAGAAAAGCCACATCAATGGCTCAAAAGATTTGGAGTACTGCTTCCTTGTACTATGTACAAGAAAATCAATCTGAAGATCTCTTTCCAACAGCTGGAATCCAAGCATCGAAAGAGCCAACAAGGTTGTGTTTGTCATTAAGAATTGCTTTGCGTGTTCTTAAGCTTTTGTCATGGTCACTGCTAGAACTTTGTATAAAGAGAAATGAGTACTAACTGCTATTTATTGTGTTCTTCGTGACATGAATATTTATGGACTAGATATATGACTTAGTTCATTATGTATATGTATTTTGTTGATGACCAAAATTCATCAGTGTTTATGAATGATGTTTTCAATGTAACAGAAATTATAATTACCACAAATAAATTAATTCCTCCATTGTATTGAAAAGTACTTTCAATATTTATTGAATCTACAATTTTCTCACCAATTTTTCTTAAAAATATAAATTATTTTATGATTAACTCTGAATGTTTCCTCAATCTTTCTAAGGCATTATAGACATTTTATATTTTAAAGTACTTTTTATCCGGATCAATTTGATCCAAATAGCAATACTCTGTTTAAAAACAGATAAATCAAATTCACCAACCATTCTAAACATAAATGATAAAGAACCTATTCAAGTTTTACTACTTTTTGAGTTTGATTCTTTATAATAAAGAGTATTAAACTTATAAAAAGAGCATTAGAATACCGTTAGAACAACTCCAATACTACTATTTATAATCTTCCACAAAATATTATAATTTATTCAACTAACTTAATTCAAATTTTCAACTACATTCTGATAAACTTCCACATGCTCTCAGACATGCATTCTCAGACTGAAACGTTCAGTCCGCAATGGAATTTAAAATCTAAAAGGACAAAAAAGAAAACTAAAATCCATCTATGTCCTATTTCATAAATGCAGCTAGCAATTAAAATTAAAATCCAAGACTACAAAAGGAGGAGAAAAGAGATCTAAGAACGTTCATATGAAACGGCAGAGATTTTGTACAGAACTACCACCACAAAAGCTACAACTGAAGCTGAATCCAGAACAATTTACATTTTTAGGAAAATAGCATTGACAACGTGCAAGAGAATGCGGATGGCTCCCATCTCGGCCCCGGTAGTAGTAGGTGAGCTCCGTAGGTGGTTGACAATTTTATAAACTTGATCAAGAATTGGCCTTAAGTGCACCGCAATCATTTGGTCTGCAGGGTTTATGACGGCTGCCACATCTGCCATCCAGGAAAGCTTTTGCGCCGTATTCGTGTTTATGTCGCAGGCCAATTGCTGTAGAAGAGAGAGCAGTACTCCTTGGCTTAAAGGGAGGGGAACATTTGAAAAGATCCCACGCAGATCCACCTGCATACAAAGATTCAGAATCGTCATTCATTACCATGACAACACGATCAAATAGGAAACTAAAATTGCTCTAGTTAGTTTATCCATGAAATCCTTGATTTTTTGCCCTCTCAGTCTGCACTTCTGAACAAGACTTGAAAGAAGAGAAAAAAGCAAAAGCCGAAGAAAATAGGTCTTCTAATTTGCCCTTTCTTTTTCCTTCTTTTTTCATTTTAAAGAAAAAACAAAGGGTATATTTTTTTTTATATTGCTTTAGCAGATTATAATTCTCATAGAACTTGCTACTCTTTCTACCTTTTCACTATGCAACCTACTTTATTTAATCAAATTTGCTATTCACCACTTTCAATCTACCAAAAACAAACACCACCAAAAGCATGGAGGAAAATTAAAATAAATGTAAGATTTCATAAAAAAAAAAATAAAATTTTGTCACTAATTATTAAGAATACGAGAAGGAAAAAGTAAATTTTTCCAAGGCATGAAAGGAATTTTTAAGCTTTCAAGTATATAAATGCAAAAAAGAAAAAAAGTGTAAGAGCCATGTAGGAATTTTGCACCAAGAAAAATAATGTGAAATATGTTGTTGTAAGGGCAAAATAACTGTGACACCTAGGGAAAATGTAAAAGACACTGTTTTAAGGGCACTAAGGAACATATTTCATGTAAAATGATAAGAGCCGAGGTGCTTTTATGTGAAAAATTAAAGCAACCCCCTCACTTTATACATATCTATCGAATACAACAGATACAAACAGAATAAGATTTATAATATCTTTCTTTCTCCAGTATCTCATGTTGTACACCGCCTCTTTTTTTTTTTTCAAGACACGTAGACTGCCAGAGAAGTATATAATAAGAAAATTTCTTTCCCAGTCAAACTTGCTCAAAGTGCATATAAGAAAACAAAATGACGTATCTAGACCCATTCAAATGTTGCTCTCCCATGTGAAAAGCACAAAAAACACTTGCAGAAAACTAGGTAAGCAACAGCATATGTTTATGCCTCAGATCTATCAGTGCGTGGGATCAACCACACAGCATCAAATGCATGAGACCAGCATAAAACATACCTGAGAACATAACCATGAAACTATAGACGCATCACTTTTTTGCAGTGCAATAATGAATGCCTCCTCATATTTTTGTTCAGTTATGAATCTTGTCAACTCTTTTGTTGGATCCAAGTGTGCATCAACCTAGATCATTGATTAAAAATGCTCAAATTAGAAATAGACATCTAATGGCAACCCAAAATTGAAAAAAAAAACACTTGTCAGTTCATAGGCTCATAAACCACAACAAACCTTCTCATGGAAGTTGGCTAAAGGCCCGTTACTCAGTTGCGAAACCAAGGGATTTGCAGCACCTGAGTTTGCTGCTCCAGCTGCAAGAGCCAATAATTTCCGTTGCCCATCAGCCAGCTCCCTGCCCAAATTTTGAGCCAATGCTGATGCTGTGTTTATTGCTTCCTGAAATGATCAACAATATTCCAAAAAAAAAAAAGAGAAAAAAAGAAATTAGGGAATGCACACTGAAGAACAGAAAGCAGCAACTTCTGAGATGGGAGGACAAAGCCGATGCAATTGTCAATCTTCTAACTACATTTTCAGATGTTCCATAGTATTTCATCCACCAAATGTCTTCCACTATCATAGGAAGTACAAAAGATTCTCATTCGCACACAACATAAGAATTCAGGACAAAAGGCAATCAAGTTCATATTAAGTTGTGCTCTTGTACATGAGAATACTAACAATAACTGTTAGCAGCATCACAATATCCTTGACACTACTGTATTTGCTCACAATATAAATATAATACTTGACAGGCAAAATTTTAACATTGATAAAGCATATGAATATCACTGGTACATGAGAATACCATAGCCCAATATTTTAGATCTTTATGATGAAAGAAAGGAGAAAATACAAGCCCCCTTTTTTTTCCTTAACAAATGTTCGAATAAAAGATTCTTAAGGAAACAAACCCTTAAAGCAATTGCCAATGAGGAGTGTGCAGTATCCAAATGCTCCTGTGCCGCAGTGGTATGCTCAACCATTCCTTTCCGAAAGGTAGCATCCATTTGCTCAAACATGCCTTTGCAAGACATCTCAAAGGCAGGAACTACAGAAGTTTCCAAACCAATTCTCAAAGCATCCTGCATAAGATTTGATCAATGAATCACACAGCTCTAGATTCATATTTATGACATGAAATTAAGGCAAATCTCACTGAATAAGGGCCATTTTGCTGTCCAAAATCCTGCCAAATGTGCTCCACAGGTATTTCTGAAGATAATTCTACTTTACACAACTTTCTATATCGTAATATACTAGAGCTACAACCGTTCATTTTTAAATGCCACCTATAATATCTATCACTGTATTAAATTGAGTAGTGTAGATTCCATCGGTTGGAACTTGGGAACTTATGCATACCTGAAGAGCTTGCCTGCCAGTAGTCTGAAACTGTGCCTGGATTTGTCTAGCAACAGTAGCTTCAAGTTTAGTATTGACTGATTTATCCAGTTGATTCACTGCCTTATCACCAACTCCCCTCTGTAGCACAAATCATCAATCGGATGCAACTAATTTGTTATGAAAAAGAAATTAAAAATTTCAGTTTTCTAACCTGGAAGGACTCTGAAATAGAAGAAGATATTGTTTTCTCGATAGCTGGAGATATTGTTCGAACTACAGAGGATCCAATTGAAGTCAATTCTTTCTTCACTGCTTTCTCTAACATGGTTACCAAGTCCTTGTTAATAAAGTTAGAGATCAAACTAGTTATTTGCTGTGTGCGATCTCTCATATACTTCTCATTCTTTGCGTTTTCTTCTTGAAAACGAGCCCATAATGCATCATTATTGGCCTTGACAGCTTTCTCAATGGTTCGCCCTAAAGCTGCCTCTAGTCTTCTACATTCTTTCGAAACAGGAACAGCCACCATATTTGACATCTGTTTCTGCATTTCTTTTTGTGTGGTCATTACCTGCAAATAGAGCAAGAGCGAGAGAAAAAAAAATAAGAACCAAAAAAGCTTCGGTGAATGACCAGACCTTCTGCATGCATTACAACCTCAAATATTTGCTAATGTCAGCCCAGAAAGAAAAACATAATTTTCCAATCTTCTGATTTTCTAATTTTGAGAGAGAAAATGAAGACTAGATTTCTGCCAAATAATATGCCAACATGATGCAAACGAAAACATTAAGGAATTGGAGCAAAAGATGGTAGCATAACTTTGGCATAGGACAGGTGAATTTCAAGGGATGTCAAATCCTACATGAAATTCACAAATCAAAATAAAAATGGCACTATATAATCAACCATATAAAGGAAGAACTTTTAATTCTTGCTGCAATGAGGATCCCCATGTGACCCAGCATGATAGCTTAAATAAAATATCAAGCACGACATCCACAAAATTGCATAGTACCAGTAAAGATAATGAACAATCACTCCATCTAGCCTATTACTGACAAATTATTACATGAACTTGTTCAGAAATCTGTAGCAATTTATTTGACAATCACCTGAGTAAGCATGTCCTGAATAGCCATAATTTGTGGAAAAGCAGCTTCTATGGAAAGACCAGAAGTCCCACATTGTTCATTGGGAGAACTTGTTAAATTAAAAGGGGCTGGTAGTGAAAATGGACCTGCTGCTTGAGAATTTTTCCCCTTTTGCTTCTTCCCTTTTGTAGTTGGAGATGTCAACTGAGGAGCTATTACATGAACGGACTCACTTCCAGATAAATGTTTGGCAGAGTCTTGAACATCTTCCTCATCTGCGTGGGAAGTTTGGGGACGAAGTTCTGTGGTATCAACTCCATCAATTTGCTGAAGCTCTTCCACATTATTAGCTGCATCTGATGTGGCCCAACACTCTCTGCTTATCTCAACACCAACTGTGGCCTGTGAGCAAAATGTTTTTTCTTTATTTTCTAAGACTAGACCCTTAGGGACTCCCCAAAGGCCAAATTCATTGTTGCAACCAGAGCTTGTTTGACCAACTACTTTAACATCCACCTCAGCATTTGAATCATTACTGACAACCACATCTTGAATATTTGCTTCATCATCAGTTTTTCTCTCCTTAGAATTAGCAATTTCAGATGAAGCAACTCCCATTAGAATTTCTGAGGGAGTTATCAAATGAGTTGGGACTTTAAATACAACAGGAGAATTAAGCGCATTGGAATTGTCATCTTGTGCAACTCTCTTCACATCATTCCTCGTTTCACCATCTCTAGATGACAAGTTTGCATGAATTGTGTCCATATGTTGGTCAACTGAATAAACAATAACAGTTTGATTTACATCCTGATCAGGAGGTGGAATACTTTGTACAACTGAGATCTCAGTAAATTTAGATCTTGGAGGAAGAGGAGATGATGGAACACAAGCAATATCAGCATCACTACCTGGTGGAGCCAAGTTAGCAGGTCTAGAGTCCATGTTTGGAGAAGGAATATCTTGGGAAGTGGCAGTATCTGCAGAAGTGGAGCTCAAAAGAACATCAGAAAATTTACTCCCACGAGAATCTAGAGCAGTAAATCCTTCAGAACTGACTTCATGTGGGACACTGGAATCAGATTTCTCCAAGACATCATGATCTAGTACAGGTGGCAAACATTGGCACAAGCCCAAAGTATATTGTTGAATAGCCTGCGTCTGTACACAGTAAATATGTGCAACACTTTGGCCATTCATTACATCGCTTTTCCCAGTTAAACTCAGGATAGGCATGGTAACAGTAAACTCTGATATGTAATCCATGTGGGTTGCTGCCGGATTAGGACCGTAATCAAAGTGTATGGCATATATAGCATTCCTCTTAGCATTTGCAAGCAAGAGAAGGCCCACTTGTGAAAGTGCTACGACTTGATTGAAGAATGCCTCCTCGATTCGTGTTTCAGATGAAATCTTCAATTCTAACTTCTGGGTACAATTCAGTGAATCAGCATCACCAGGTAAAAACCAGCCTTCTTCCCTAGAAGATACCCAAATTTTTAGTTCTCGATTCTGAGGCCCCTGATCACAAACATAGAGAAGCACATGAACTCAGAAGAAGTAATATCGTAGGAAAAATAACATTGACATCTGAGCTTGAAATTATGAGAGAAATCTCATGTCAAAATTATCAAAAGTTCAAATAATAGCATTCCCACAAAAAAAAAATTAAAGAACAGTGTTAAATTATCTAGTTGTGCCAAAGCAACTTCTGCCCATTTTTCAAAGGTTCAATAAAAGGAGCAAAATAAAAAAATCATTACAAAAAATGTTTATTTTGTGCTGCTTTTGCAATAATCAATGCTTGGAAGACAAAGTCATTAGACATATGAGAAATAGAGTAGAAATAGAGAGCAAGATATATAGAGAGAGATCACTGAAAACATACTGCTGTCACAAGTATGATATGATCTGGTCGGTCGGTGGAAGTCAAGAATGTAGCTGAGCAAACAGGAAGGCCATCATGTGGTCTCAACACTACAAGTGGCGATGCCTTGAGATCTTCCCAGATTTTTATCTGTTGCATGGCAACAACTTGCATCAAAGACAGTCAAAATATCTTCCAGACTTCAATAGAACATTTAAATCAGTCAGGAAGAGAAAATGTATGTCCGCTCACAAAAACAGGCTTACACTAATGTCATGATTGGGGAAAAATGGGAGTGAATGGGTGGTTGGAGGATTTGTTAGCAATTTTAGGACTACACCTAGGAACTCCATCATTCTACTTGCTATCACCTCGAGAAGTAACATCTCATGTTCCAGGTGCATTTTGGGAGTTACAACTATATGTGAAAAGTTTATACACTCACAAGTTGCAAGACAATATTCCATCAACTTTCCTACATATTCTAAAAAAATTGACAAGCCAAACAAGCAAAGGAAATTCAGAGACTCTATCTAAGACAGGCAAGCCTAAAAATAAGTGCAAACGCATCATAATTGAAGGCTATAAACTGACTTATAATCTATTATGTTCGATGCAATACTTGCAATCAATATGTTCTAGAGAACTGTATAGCATGCGTCTTCACTGAATGATCACCCAAAAACTAACAATGTCCTAGAAACAGTAAAGAAATTATAACGGAAAACATAAAAGTTCAACACAAAAGCAACAGGTTTACATTTTTTCTTCAACTGCTACTAGTTCCCCACGGAGTTGCATAATTCGTTAAAAGCCAAGGAAAATAACCATCCAGTTAAAACAAACAGCAATCCTTTTTCTACACATTGCAAAATCTAGAAAGAAAAGAAACACACTAATAATATTGTAATTCCCGTTTTGATTGATTAATGACCATAACTTTGTGTGCCAAGTTCCTTTACGAAAACGAATCAAAAGAAAATATAAAACAACAATTTAAGTTCACAAAAAGAGGATGCAAGAATATGGACGCAACCCATGCATAATTGGATGAACATATCAAATTGGGAAAAAGAATCAAATACAGACAACAATAAGGAAGAAAACAGAATTTCAAATAAAGTCAAAAATGAGGAAGAAAATTCAGACCGTGCCATCCACTGAAGCGGAAACCAAACGGGTAGTCATCCACTGACAAATTGATAAATCAGTTACTTCACCATCATGTTTACCAACAAGTTGGATTCCATCAACCAGCTTGCAAACATGGCATTGAATAGGTGCCTCAGATGAATACGTATCACCCTTTCCAACCTTGTTGCCATCGATTCTCAGAACAGATCTTCCAATGCCAACCACCAAAATTTCCTGTTCAGAAGTTATTATATCAATTGAAAAATGAAACAAATAAAAATTAATCTCATGTCCAAAATGTTTGATGAATGGACCATAGCTAATTAGAAAAGCAACACTCTTTCACAGAACATAGGTACACAAAATCATCCTACCTGCTTGTAACAGTGCCAACAAACTCGTGGACTTTTAATTTCTCCCTCTCCCAGAATCTGAATAGCAATTACAGTTTTCCCAGTAATTTGCGGCTTATCTTCCTCATCCGGACCTTCAGAAATCCTCCAGACATTAATTCGACCATCTATGCCAGCACTGTAAAAGACAGTGTTACATATCCTGAGGATAAACCAAAGAAGAAACTATAGATGACAGAAAAGATATACCTAGCCAAAAGATGAACATCCTCAGCAAAGAAAGCCATGTCAGTGACCCTCTGAAAGAACAAGATATCACTGTTAGATGATCAGTAGGAGGAACACCAAAGGCCAATGTTTTGCCGATTTGTAATTATCCACTCTTCAAGTAGCTATTTACTCAATAATAAATAAAACATAAAAGCTGTGGAAGTTATATCTGATGATAAAATATGTCATTGGCAATTTAAACCAAGAGGAAACCGATATCAAAGTAATAACACCATCAAGATCTTGCACTTGCTGAAACATTAAAGAGATTAAACAGAACATTATTCAACAAATGCAGCAGCTATGTGCTAGAATGGTAAACATTAGTCTTATTAACATATCAGCCAAGTTAACAAATATTAGTATAAAAGAAAAATAGCAGCATAATGTAAAGGAGTGAGACAATCATCTAATGCACTTTTGTTGGACTTTATCAACAATCATGTGTATTCACAACTATAGTGATATTATTCCTTCTAAAAAACAAAATGTTGCGACCAGACAATAATACAAAAAATGCTTATCTTAACAAAATAGAGCATCAAAATATGGATTAAAAACACTTGAAATGCCGATATATTTTCATTTCTGGCCATATTATTTCCACGTGGCAAAAATATATAATTTTCAACAGGATTGCAAACCTTCATCAAAGAAACAAAACCATACCAATGCAGTGTGAACCGAACCCATAAGAAAAAAACAAAAAAAAACTTCACTTCCTACCTATTTCCAAAATCAACCCGATCAAATTTCAAACAACCGCACCTCAAAGCATCACAATAACCGTAATTATTGTTTGCATACAATAACAAATGCTATACTATTACCACTAAAAAAAGATAACCAAATCCGTAAAATCAAGATTACATTGGAGAACAAATTATACCTGAGATTGAGTCCGAAACAAAGACCTCAATGCAGTATTAATATTAAGAATCCGAATGCTCCCTTGCTTTAATCCATAACAAATATACGATTTATTGACCGCAATTTGCCTCCCCAGACAAAGCTGCGGGTCCGAAGTGTATCTTGTAATCGGAGTAACTTCAAGCTGTGGCCGCGCTTCTCCTTGCAACCTAACGTCCACGTCATACACCACACTGTCACCAGACACCCGCCGTCCTTTGGGCATTTTACTGCTCGGCATCCGAACCGGTCCGCCGAGGGGCCCAGGCAGTACAGGCGGGAGCTGCTGCTGCTGTTGCTGTTGCGGCACGGGAGGAGGTGTCGGCGGAGGGTCTTGGTTAGCCGGAGGAGGGCGGAGGAGGGCCATGATTTCGGCACCGCTGTTATTCCTCGGCGAAGGGCTGAGAGGGGGCGTAGGATAAGACAGCGAACTTTGGGGGTGCACGTTAGGAAGAGGGAAGTGGTTAGGGTTAGGGTTAGGCTCATGAGGAGAAAGAAATGGAGGAGGAAAGTGGTGGAACTGTTGAGGGTACTGAAAGGGGAAGTGAGGGTGGGGCCCAGTGGGAGGAGGGTAAGAAGAGGAAGGGATTGTCGACGGTGGAGGAAGCATTAGACTAGGGTTTTGGGTCGCCGTCGTGTGTGGCGGAGGCGGTGATGAAGTGGTCAGGAAGAACTTGTGCACGTCAAATAGTTGTTGCTGGGGTTGATTTGGGGTTGCCATGTTTTTGGGGTTGATTTGATTTGGTTTGTGCACGTCAAATAATTTGTGTGTGAAGTTAGTAAGAGAGTGTTTGTGTGGAAAATTGGGGATGAGGTCTGCGTGGGTTTGGGGAAAACCCAGAAGAGTGGAGTGA
This sequence comes from Flueggea neowawraea, assembly GCA_948243855.1. Classification (NCBI taxonomy): domain Eukaryota; kingdom Viridiplantae; phylum Streptophyta; class Magnoliopsida; order Malpighiales; family Phyllanthaceae; genus Flueggea; species Flueggea neowawraea. The sequence continues at coordinate 12,250 of CAODLS010756052.1, forward strand.
CCAGGTGGTGGGGTACTTTGGGTTGGGTGGGTAGTGTAGAGAGTGAGTCAGTGAAGGGGAAGAGTTTCTTCACTCGACTCGGCGAGATCAGGATGTTTTCAGGGTTCGTTGTCAAATAAAAAAAAAAGATATTTTCAAAAGCGTTGAAGTAAAACCATTGCATCAATAAAGTCTTGCTTTCTTTGCAAGTTTGCTCAGTTATCGTTTGCTGTACTGTTTTCTTTTCGTGCTCTTGTCTTCGTGCACCCAGATTTTATTAATAGAAAAAAAAAATCATTACAAAGAAGATCTAAACCAGGATTACATGAATCACGGTAAGTTTCTCTAAAAAAAATTTTTATAAATTAGATGGCTATAAAAATTAAAAAAATAATACTATTAATGTAAACTCGAGTTATTTGCACTAAAATTAATAAGTTCATCTGCAACTTTATTATCCTTCCTATAAATGTGAGACTCTCAAATCCGATTTAAGCACACAATTTTTTTTAAATTTAATTAAAATTAAAAAGTCATTTGATTCACAAAATCAAATAGTATTTTATATAAAATAAAATTATTATTTTA
>CAODLS010756058.1:0-13412 GCA_948243855.1 Flueggea neowawraea
ACATGTTTCCGGTCCTGTTCATAGCCGCAGTGGCCTCTTTATATGTCCACCTTGCAAAGAAGCACATTGCCGATGGCACAAGGTAGATATAGTCATACTATTTGCTTACGTCGCCTAAAAGAAAAAAAAAAGTATAATCATATTATTTGCTCTATTCAAACATCTATTGACAAAGCCAACTATGATGAATTAATTAATCAATTAACTTCTTGAAAGCAACAGGGCAAGTTCATCTCGTTTTGCTTTGAGGAAACGACCGGTGCTGGTGAGAGGTCCTCTAGGAATCGTTTCATGGACAGAACTATCATTTTTAGCCATATTCATAACCCTATTAGTTTGGTCCTTCGCTTCTTACTTGCATGGAATGTTTGTATATGCTGCCCTAGAAGCTTCCCACCAGGGATTGCAAGTGTAAGCATATTTTCCATTTCTTATCTAGCCTCCTGAAAGAACAGCTTCAGGTGCTTTCATCTTAAAATTGGTTCGCTCTGAAACATTTGTGACAGGTGGGAAGCCAAATTGCAGAGTGCAGGGCTAAGCCTGGGTCTTGTTGGAAACACATGCTTGGCCTTTCTGTTTTTTCCAGTGACGAGAGGATCCTCAATTTTGCAGCTTCTTGGACTCACCTCTGAAGCAAGCATCAAGTACCATATATGGCTAGGCCACATCTCCCTAACCCTCTTCACTGCCCATGGCTTATCTTACATCATTTTCTGGGCCAAAACACATCAAATTCTACAGGTAATTAACTAATCATCAATGAGAAACTGAACACATTAGGATTCCTGATTAACCACCAAAAAATTGCAGATGTTGAAATGGGACAAATTCGTGGTTTCCAATGAGGCTGTAGAAATTGCTTTGTTGTCAGGATTGGTCACGTGGGTCACATCCCTTACACCAATTAGACGAAAGATCTTTGAGTTGTTTCTCTGCACACGTCATCTCTACATTTTATTTGTAGTGTTCTATGTATTTCATGTTGGCCTCTCCGGTTCCTGCATTGTGCTTGCTGGTTTCTACCTCTTCTTGATTGATATATTCTTGAGACTGTTACAATCCCAGGAAAGGGTTCGATTGGTCTCTGCAAGAATTTTACCATGTCAAACTTTAGAACTAAACTTCGCCAAGAGTCCGGGGATGAGCTATAATCCAACAAGTAGTCTGCTCATAAATGTGTCTAACATTTCCAAGTTGCAATGACATACCTTTACAATTACCTCCAGCAGCAAAATGGATCCTGACAAGCTTAGCATTGTCATTAAAAGTGAAGGAAGTTGGACTAGTAAATTGCACCAATTGGTGTCATCAACTTCACCAACAAACCGCCTTCAGGTCTCCATCGAAGGACCCTATGGACCCTCTTCTACTCATTTTATGAGGTAAAATTATCATCCTTTTTTAAATTTCCGCGCATGCAAACCAATTCTTGCTTACTAACTGATCCATACGTAGGCACGTCGTGCTAGTGATGATATGTGGAGGAAGTGGAATAACTCCTTTCATTTCCATCATCCGCGAAATCCTGTTTACATCATCCAACACAAGTGGCGACATAACTACTCCAAAGCTTCTCCTTGTATGTGCTTTCAAGAAATCAGTGGATCTCACAATGCTGGACCTTCTTCTTCCATTTTCATGGAACAACATGGATATTTCTCCTTTGCAACTACAAATCGAAGCATACATAACTAGAGACCGCGAGCTCAAAAAGGATAACCACAAAGTTTTGAGAACTATATGGCTCAAGCCAAATGCATTGGACAAACCAGTTTGTTCTGTCCTAGGTCCTAACAGTTGGCTATGGTTAGGAGCTATAATCTCAGCTTCATTTATTACTTTCCTTCTTCTTCTTGGGATCCTCACAAGATTTTACATATACCCAATTGACCATGATACTGATATGGTGTATTCTGCCACTGCAAGATCTGCACTTAGTATTTTGTCAGTATGCATATCGATAACGTTGACAGCTTCTGCAGCGTTTCTGTGGAACAACAGACAGAATGCCAAGGAAACGAGGCAGATTCAGCATATAGACACGCCGACCCCAGCGATGTTGTCACCTGGAACACAGTTATACGATTAACAAGACATTGAATTGGAAAGCCTTCCTCACCAATCTCTTCTTCAAGCCACTAAAGTGCATCTTGGTGAAAGACCAAACCTCAAGAGTAAGGTTCTGGATATATAGACACAACGGGAGTTAGTTTGAAGTATTTTGCCTTTTTAAAACTTACTATTTATGTCCCTGGTTAAAAAAAATTACTATCCAATTTTTCCCATAATGCAATCTTTTCATGGTTGCAGAAATACTGATGGAGCGTGAAGAAACAAGTGTTGGAGTTCTTGTAAGTGGACCAAAAACGCTGAGGCAAGAAGTGGCTGAAATCTGCTCTTTCGGTTTAGCAGAAAACTTGCACTTGGAATCATTTAGCTTTAGTTGGTGAGCTATAAGAAAAGAGCTAGACAGATTTGTGATTATTATTGCAGTCCAGCTTTGCGTACACGCAGTGACAGATACACATGGAGACTTAAATGGAATAAGAAGACTAAATTAGAATGGGTATTATGATTAAGGATTACAAAAAGTAAATTCTACTATCTGACCAATGGAGTATCGAAAAGGCACCGCAAAAGCAAAAACCAGCAATGCGGCTCTCATTCCATAACTTTGGACCTTGAAAAATAATTCACTAAATGCCCGACCCTCCCGTAAACAATAAAACGAAAAAAATAAAAATAAAAATGCCCAACTCAGGCCTCAATATGCACAGCACCAGAACTTCCAGAATAACAAGTCCCATAAATTGGTAGGACAAGAATAAACAAATCTGGTTTGCTTTTCCTCATCTTCTATCACTAAAGCCAATGCCAGTGAACCTGTGGGATTGCCTCGCCGGTTCAAAGTAATCGTTTGAATTGAATTTCAAAATTGAATGCCCAGAATCGAAACTTCTACCCTGCCGAAACATCCTCATACAGGAGCACACTGATCATCGGAAGTGCGCTGTGGATGGATGCAACTGTCCTTCTGGGACGCAAAATCGTCCTCACAACCAACTGCAAAGCGCTTTTGAAATGGCAGCTTCACCCTATCCATTCGACCATCTGACTTGAATTCTGGACCTCTACTACGCAGCCTTGAACCTTCAATTTGTTCTCCTGCCGAAATGTATGAAGTGGGGCGACTTCTGGATCTCAACTCTGGATAATAAGATCGTCCTCTACCAACAGGAGAAATGCTTCTTTCCCTCCTAGGCATGCCCTCTAGTGCAGGCTTATAGAATCCTCCTCTCCCCCCCCCTGTCAAAGGATTGAGGAGATCTTCTGAAACTATTGCTCGTAGGACCGGTATCTCTGACATAACATCTATTCATACCATTAGCGGAAGACCTAGTCCCATTGGAGTGTTCAAATCTGCTATTTGAGGAGCGGTTGACATACTGCCCACGCACATGGTTGTCAAATCTTGAAAACCTTCTTGCTTCTCTACCAACAGGAGAAATGCTTCTTTCCCTCCTAGGCATGCCCATTCGATGAGCTAACCGATTAGGATATGCAGCACTATCCTCCGGTACAGGTTTATAAAATCCTCCCCTGTCCCCTCTGTCAAAGGCTTGAGGAGATCTTCTAAAACTAGTGCTTGTAGGACTGGTGTCTCTAACATATAATCCAATGGACCTGGTCCCTCTGGGGTGTTCAAATCTGCGGTTCAAAGAGCGGTTGACAAATTGCAAGCGGACATCGTTGTCAAATCTTGCAAACCCTCTGCCTCCTCCACCAACAGGAGAAATGCTTCTTTCCCTCTTAGGCATGCCCAATCGATGAGCCAAACGATTAGGATATGCAGCATTATCCTCCATTACAGGCTTACAGAATCCTCCCTTGTCCCCCCTGTCAAAGGCTTGCGGAGATCTTCTAAAACTATTGCTTGTAGGACTGTTATCTCTGACATATAACCTATTCATACCATTGGCTGAAGATCTAGTCCCATTGGAGTGTTCAAATCTTCTGTTTGAAGTGCGGTTGACAAATTGCCTGCGAACATGGTTGTCAAATCTTGCAAACCCTCTTGCTCCAATATCTCTATCGTATGGAGCATATCCATGATCTTCCATTGTTTTCATTCTGCGAGGGCCATTAACATAGCCCCCAAGATATGAAATTGAATAACGACGTTCGGAATCCCAACCTCCTGGGCTTCTGGCACGACTATGGGTATCTTTGTCCAGACCCATCCCATCTCGAGAATGCGTGCTTCCACCATATTCATATCTAAAAATACAAATAAACACACATCAATACACATGGAAAAAATTGACAAAAACATCATTATATAAAGATAGAGCAAAGAAAAAATATTGAAAAGTCACCTGCTTCTCATCATAGTGTCCTTTTTATACATCAAATTGGACCCTTCTTCAATACATGATAGCAACTCTTTGTTGGATGTCCTTGATCTCACACCTTCAGATAGGAAATCTTTGTCAGTTGTCACATCAGAAGTTCTTGTTTTTGGACTGTCAGACTCATCTTTTGCTGCATCTGCTGTTCCACACATTTCAATTCTTTGATCCTTAGCTTTGTCTAAGCTACAATGCCTTTCTTCATCACTTTCAGACCCATAATCCACAAGCTCATTTTCCCTATTCTCATCATCATTCTCGTCCCAGTGACATTGTGCGTCAGATTCCCTTAACTCCCCATCCTCAATTTGCGAATCATGACCAGCCTGAAGTTCTGCACTATTAGTTCTACCAAAATCCCCAATTTTATCATCTTGGTAAACACCTGATTCATAGCTGTCATCAGATGGATCATGAGTCATCTTAGACAAGCAAGTTGAAGGGTCAAAATTATGCACTTTACTTGCTTCTCTGGGATTAGCAACTGAGTCAACACAAGCCTTCTCCATCAGTCCCTCAACCTTAGTATGCTCCAAATCAGATCTAGTCTCGACTGAAGAAACTTGATTGGTCGGTTCTTTTTCATCTAAACTTACCATAGATAGCCCATCCAAAGTAGATACAGCAGATGCAGAAGTATAATCAGAATTAGGTGCACCCCCTTCTTGATTAGCATGCTCAGTGTCAAGTGAAGCATGCACAACAGATGGACAGCCAACCACTTTATGCATATCTTGAGCATACTGCTTGTCTCCACCCCCAGATGCCCTGCAAGAATCTTCTGCATCACTAGCAATGCTGCAGGTAGTCTGACAATTAGCTTTGTTCGATTCTCCTCTGTAGGCAAGACCCTCATCGCTCGGTTCTAGCTTCACATTTGCCGCACGAGGAATGTTTTCCAATTGAAGATCAGAAGAACTGATTTCTCCACATGTTCTCAGTGCACTGTCAGAAAGTCGATTATCCCTGTTTTCTTCAGAAGCTGCTACAGAGGTAGAACGTGTGTCGCAAGCTTCCTCGGTGACATTCTGGCTAGAAGATTTTGCATCATAAACATTACCTATTGAGGTTTCTTTGCATTTATTCTCCTGCGTGCCACAAGTTTCCACCATCTGTGTCTTACCATTAGTAGCCGTTAAGTCATTATCTACGACATCCGTATGAGAATCATCTTGACATGTATCACAAGGTTGTTCCCAGGCATCCATTAGAGTATTTAAGTCCCAGTGTAACCTACTAGGCTGCAGTATACGCTGAGAAGAAGAGGTCTCTTTTTTATCTTCAGATGCCAGATCCTTCACGCATGCAGCATTTTCTTCAAACAGAACCGCAGAGGCCGATGAGTCAACTCCTTCCCTTGTCATGTCTTCCTCATCATTACAGATATCATCAATAATGTCATCCCGGCAAGCAGCAGCTGCGAGTATTTCAATACCAGAGAAGTCATTGCAGTAATCAAACTTGCTATAATTGCTTTCAGGAAATTTTCCACTGAGCTTAATTATTGTTTCGATATCAGCAGATCCACGCCTTTGATTTCGATCAAATTCAGATTCAGTCTCTTCATTCTCGTGTGATTGGGTTGTAGAATGAGGTGAGCGGGAAGGGGATCTAAATCTCCTTTTCTTAAGGGGCAAAGCATCAACAACCACACCGTTCTGCCAATTCGACAAAAAATGTTAGATACTCCTGAACAACGAATCAAAAGCAAATGGAGATCTTATAAAGCATAACAAAACCAATTAACCTTAAGAATATCAGAAACTACCTTATCATCTGCATCCTTACAAATCTCATCAGTATCCCTAGAACGCCTTAGAGCACTCCTATAGCCCTTTGGGACAGATTTCCAAATCGAACCAGGGTGTTCAAAATGCGCAAGTTCCAGTCCCGTGCTCATCACGCTAACAGATCTACCAATCTCATCCACTGAGAGAAGTGCCACAACAATAGTCCTTGTTTCCTGCTTCACGACAGTGTAGATGATTTATTAGCGGCCATGTAAAATTTTTCCGTTCCGGAAAAAAGGTAAGCACAACCCATCAAACTACAGGCCAAATCACTATATGTGAGGGCAAGTAACACAAATTTCATCCACCGACAACCAGAAAAAGAAAAACAGCAAAGTAGCCGAGCCAAGACACTCGCTCTATCCAAGATGTTCTGCTCAGGCAGTGATTTAATCTCGTAATCAACGCCATCTATCTCCAAGAGGCATTAGAAACGATAGAGAAAAACCACAGCCATCATCAATGGCAAATCAAAGGTAGAAGAAGACATTTCAATTTTCAGATCATCGAGTGTTCAACAAAAGCATAAGGAATAAGGAAGAAGCGAAATCGTCAGATCTCCAAAGCCAATAGATTTCGTTACAGCTCCAGCTATGTACAAGAGGCAAGAAACAAAATCACCAGATCTTGAGAGCAGAATCTCTTTATGGCCGAGTTAAAAGAAAGTAATAGCAGATCCAGACCTAACAACTAATTTGATTACTCCAACGCTCTCAACAACTTCCACTATCATCTTGTGTAGAACCAACGGTTGACAAAAGAGTAGCATTCAGAAGATGTTTTACAAAGGCGGTTGTTGGCGGCTATCAAAGTAGAGGTCTCCGCTCTCTGGCCAATCATTAAGAAAATATTAACAAAACGCAGAGATTTTCAATACCTGTTCTTTGAATTCTCCTTCTCTTGTATGATCAAATGAAACGCCGTCGTCTTCTTCAGCTTCAACTTCAAGATTCCAGTGGTTCTTTCAATAGATATAATATCAAACAACAGTTCCAATCAGTAAACACTCATTCCCGATGAACAAATCGTTTATGTGTTCTTGGATAGGTTATATGAGGCGGGTGAATATAGACCATCCGATCTTCGGAGATGCCCTTTATCCCTAAGAAGTGTGTTTATTATCGCTTCTCTGATAAGGGCCAATCTTGAGCTGCGTTCTCTGTTTAAATCAACGCCACGAAAGCCCTATCGGTGCATATATATATATATATATATATATATATATATATACACACACATTAATACGTTATTCCGAAAGAGTCCTTGTATATCCCCCTATTTTACAGGGAAATGCCACCCACCCCCATACGCACTCCAAGTCCTGGTTAGGGGTGGACATGAGACAATCGGCTCACGAGCGGCTCAGAGTTCGGCTCTATAAAAAATCGTTCACAAATCAGATTGATAATAAATGAGTCAATTTTGAACAAAATTTTAAATTTATTTTTTATTACTCAAAAACTCGACTTAAAAGCTTGTGAACAAACTCGTTTGTAAGTTCGTGAATAAGTTTGTTTGTAGTTTCTTCTATATATATATACATATGTGCATGTATATATATATATATATGTGTGTGTGTGTGTGTTAAACTAAATTATTAATATTTTGGTCATATCAACAAAAGTTTAAACTTACACTAATTGATTGTATCTATAAAAATCTAAACATACTCGTATAAGATGATCTAATATTAGATTGAACTTATAAAACAAATTAAAATTTCTAATAGTTCTTGATTCAATTACATGTTTAAAATGATTTTATTTAATTAATATAAATTTAATTATATTCTTTTTAGAGCTTTTTTTTAAGTTGAACTATCAAATTTCATTTACAAATTTATTAGAATTTTTGTTGAGTAAAAAAATTCGCGAACAAACTCGTGAGCTCGCGAACCTTACAACGAGCCAAGGTTAAACAAAATTTTAAGTTTGAGAGAGAATTTGAGTTCAAATTCGAACTCAAAAAATTTTAAACGAACCGAACTTGAACACTCTAAAACTCGATTCTACTCGAATTCAACCCTAGTCTTGGTTGAAATAGGAATTCATTTTATTTTTTGATTTATTTTTAGGAAAGGAAATAAAAAGAAAAAAAAAAAGAAAAAGAGATCTGGAACTCTCGATTTGGCTGCTGATAGAACAAGTAGCCAACTCCAACTTGTTTTCTGTCTTTTAGCACAAGCAATTGGGGAAAAATGAATTTAAAATTTTGTTCAAGATTGACTCATTTATTATCGATATGATATGTGAACGATTTTTTATCGAGCCGAACTCTGAGCCGCTCGTGAGTCGATTGTCTCATTTCCACCCCTAACCAGGACTTGGAGTGCGTATGGGGGTGGGTGGCATTCCCCTGTAATATAATATCAAATAACAGTTCCAATCAGTAAACACTCATTCCTGATGAACAAATCGTTTATGTGTTCTTGGATAAGTTATTTGAGGCGGGTGAATATAGACCATCCGATCGTCGAAGATGCCCTTTATCCCTAAGAAGTGTGCTTATTATTGCTTCTCTGATAAGGGCCAATCTTGAGCTGTGTTCTCTGTTTAAATCAACGCCACGAAAGCCCTATCGGTGCATATATATATATATATCCACACATTAATACATTATTCCGAAAGAGTCCTTATGTATCCCCCTATTTTACAGGGGAATGCCACCCACCCCCATTGCACTCCAAGTCCTGGTTAGGGGTGGAAATGAGACAATCGGCTCACGAGCGGCTCAGAGTTCGGCTCGATAAAAAATCGTTCACAGATCAAATCGATAATAAATGAGTCAATCTTGAACAAAATTTTAAATTCGTTTTTTATTACTCAAAAACTCGATTTAAAAGCTTGCGAACAAACTCGTTTATAGGTTCGTGAATAAGTTTTTTTGTAGGTTCGTCTATATATATATACACATACGTGCATGTATATATATATATATATATACATGCACGTATGTGTATATATATGTGTGTGTGTGTGTGTTAAACTAAATTATTAATACTTTGGCCATATTAACAAAAGTCTAAATTTACACTAATTGACTGTGTCTATAAAAATTTAAACATACTCGCATAAGATGATTTAATATTAGATTGAACTTATAAAACAAATTAAAACTTCTAATAGTTATTGGTTCAATTACATGTTCAAAATAATTTTATTGAATTAATCTAAATTTAATTATATTCTTTTTAGAGCTTTTTCTAAAGCTGAACTAGCAAATCTGGTTTACAAATTTATTAGAATTTTTGTTGAGTCGAAAAATTCGCGAATAAACTCGTGAGTTCACGAGCCTTGTAACGAGTCAAGGTTAAACAAAATTTTGAGTTTGAGAGAGAATTTAAGTTCAAATTCGAACTCAAAAAATTTTAAACGAATCGAACTTGAACACTCTAAAATTCAGCTCTACTCGAATTCAACCCTAGTCTTGGTTTAAATAGGAATTCATTTTATTTTTTGATTTATTTTCAGGAAAGGAAATAAAAGAAAAAAAAAAAGAGATCTGGAACTCTCGACTTGGCTGCTGATAGAACAAGTAGCCAACTCCAACTTGTTCTGTGTCTTTTAGCACAAGCAAATGGGGAAAAAGTCAATCGTCGTCAAAAAGTGAAGTGGTTTTTCTTTCAAGCACTGAATAAAACACATTCTCCCCCCCTCCCCCCCCCCCCCCCATCTTTACTTTTCTCATCTCATTCTGCATATTGCCGTTTTAATTTAAAGCGCCAACCAAATCTAGTCTCCTCTCTCTCCATCATAATAAATATTCAAATCAAATAAACTTCTTTGGGGAGAAGGTAAGGAATGTCTGCTGCCGTAAAGGCCAGTAAAAGCATATTTACCGACATAGATAGATTCGTCTTAAATATTCACCACAATGAAGGAGAGGAAGTGCATTCTACAAATTTAACACACTTATCTTTCTTTCATTGTATGCATTTATTTATTTATTTTTAATAAAAAATGGAAGAATTTCAGCAGCCAGAAAACAAAAAACAAAAAAGGCAGAAAAATGAGAGGAGAAAATAAGTGGAGAGTCATCTTCCTTTTTTTGGTCAAGAACTTCTTGCCATCTCCCAATCTTTATTATTTTCTGTCAACGGTCCCACACGCCAACGCGTGACTTTTACTCCACGGCAGGAAAGGAACCCCACCAATACAAAAAGTCTTAAGATTCCTTCGCCCTATTCCTCTCATAATCCCATCGCACCAGATCCTTCCACTTCATCTCAAATACACGCCCCTGATTTACCCTATTTGGACCATACCACGATTCTACAACTTCGTTACACCCAATAATTCCCCCCCTTTCCTGACCCAACAAGGCAAGAAAGGACACCCCTCCCTCATCCACGTCATACCTTATTCTGTCACATCGACTCAACCATTTCATGGTCTTCTTCGTTATTCTGCCCTCTGATTCTCTCAGCAGCCCAGAATCAGCTATTTTAGCCCAGTTCCCACCGAAACTCCGTTTATGTATGTATTCGATTCATCCACCAAAAACAAGTCAATGACTCACACATAAGATACTATCTCCACTGTTAGAGATGTCTCCCCTCAGAGCCCCAATCGTTTATTTGTGTGGTATACAAGCGAGAACATGCAGTATTTTCCCACCATAAATATTTAGCATTGCAACTTCGAGTACGAAATACCCTTCGGATCAAAAAAAAAAAAGTAAATACCCATCCCAAACTCAGTCCATCTTTTTAACTTCTGCATAACATAATACAATTCTAATGATTTGCCTCTTTCTGAATCCTAACCTTATAGAAGATCATGAGCACACACTCTGTCAAGCTTTAACAATAAAATATAATTGATAAGACGTTTTTTTGGCCAATTTTACCAAACTAAAAAACTTAAGCAAGAAGATTGTCTGACAAAATTTACCATGCGAAAATGCTCAGACGACCCCTGAGTGTGTTGGGCACTCTGCTCAAGATTTAATAAGATTTTGCAAAAATTGCGACTTCTTCTGCAGGATTGCCTGTCATCAAGCATGTTTTCGTCCCTAGGGGTTGTTCGAAGGGGAAACATCTTATTGTTGCACCTGTATCTTCCTTCACCTTTAATTCATCCGCGTCACTACAGACATCATTACGGTAGAACATCAGAAATGAAAGTCTGCTTACTCTTCACCACTGAAAGGTGCTAGTCGATCAAAGGAAAAATATGAAAACAGGAATAGTAAGATGAATTTACTAAAAAAAAAAATACCTAGCAGCCCAAGGACCCCGTGCCCATTTTCCCACTGATATTGCAGCTTTGAGTTCTTCATATGATGTCACATCCACAATATTACTGCAAAACAAAATCCGAACCATATTAAAGAAGTTGGAGAGTAGACAAATATGCTTGGTTCCTTTCAATGAATTGGACATTGATCATGAGAGACAAACTTATGTTTGTCAGACATACTATATAGTAAGTATAAAATTACTGCAAGAGACCCACCTATCTCTAAATGATATGGCCCTTCCAAGAAGAGAAGCCTGGACTTCATCCAGTTTGTCTTTGACATAGGCTGCCAAGACTGAAGGCTCCATAGATATTCCAAACACTTTTCCTTGCTTGCCAGGAACATCTCTCCTTGATATCACCACACTTCCACTTGAAACATCACGAGGGCCAACTTCAATTCTCAGAGGGACGCCCTGTAGAAATGAGATATTATGTCATATATCAGGGGGGAAGATACTATTCGATCAGTTGTGACCCAAAATCTAGTAAAAGAATTTTTGTTGACAGACATATCTTTAAAATTTTCAGTAAATGAGAATCAACATATACTGCAAATCATAGAATTGCAAATGCAAACCAAGTTACGGACCTTCATCTCCCAGAAATTGAATTTCCAACCCGGGGTTCTCTGATCAGAGTCATCAAGTTTAACTTTGATGCCAGCGGATTGCAGAACTTCTTTTACAGATGATGCTGCATTAAGAACTCCAGTTTTTTCATCCACCTTCTTCCAAATTGGCACAATCACAACCTGAGAGGAAGTCACGTAAATATAAATAACAAATTCTAATGTCTACCCACAGTTGAACACAGCAGCATAAATTCAAATAAAAATTGAGAAAAAGGGTTTCTAAGGAGATCATAAGCAGAAAAGATCTAAAACAAAAAGTACACCTAGAACAAAACCAATATACAGATTAAATTATTGGAGTCTCATTCCCAATTAATTTGTGTGAAATAAAAACATGTTACTGGAGCTTCTGAACTAAATGCAAAGAAATTGTTGTTACTGCAGCACAAAATACCTGTATAGGAGCAACTTTTGGGGGAAGCGTTAGCCCAGCATCATCTCCATGAGTCATTATAATGCCACCAACAAAACGAGTGCTGATAGCCCATGATGTCTGCCACACGTGTTGCCTTTGTCCATTTTCATCTGTAAACTGCAACAAGCACATCAATTGATTAGAAAAGGCAAACTAATGAACTAAGGAACAAAAGGCATGAATTACATCAGTGACAGCTTCAGAGTTCAAACTTCAAAGCAATAACAGTGAAGAAGGAGAAAAATTCCAACAACCAAAATAGAAGCATAGATATGTAGAAGAACGAATCAGTCAGGAAGAACTAACAAAGAAATCACATCGCCAATCTAATTGGTTGATATACATTGATGACAGTCAGAAAATCTGCTCACCAATTCAATAAAACAAGAAAAGGAAAAAGGCTGTCTTAAGTGCTAAAATACCCTTCACGAGTCCCTTGAGCTAAATCATCTATAGAGTTTCCCACATCAAAAAGCCAACAAACAGGGGATCTCCTGAATTTGCTAGCATATACCGTGCTCCCTATCATGCGATTACACATTTGCATGGATTGGTCCTTTAATCAAATTGTTTTCTAGATGCAGTGCTCTTCCCTATAATTTTTTCCTTGGCAAATGAAAAAATAAAACTCGCCAAGTTACTACCATTGAATCAATTAAAGATGTACCTGTGTTCCAAATGCACGAGAGAAGTTTTGCCCAAGGTTATGGCTGGTTCCAGCCTGTAAGGCCTTTCTATCACCCATCATAGCCTCTATTGTATATGTCTTATCAGCACCAGCAAACGTTTCTACCTTAGATTTTCTACCTGCAATAACAGGTATTGCAGCTTGCTCATAAGCAAATTTTGTATATACATCAATCATCTGTAATGCCTGCAGTGCAGCACTACCATTCATTAAAATGAAAACATTAAGTTCCATAA
>CAODLS010756139.1:0-25068 GCA_948243855.1 Flueggea neowawraea
TATATATATATATAAAGTGGTAGTCGTGTATCCGGCCAGATACATGCTCTGTTATGTCTAGTGTTTGAGTCCAAAATACTACTCTGTACACTCTGTTACAGCCCCATATTATGACTCTGTTTATATATATATATATATATAGTCTGATACGGTCCGAATGCATACTATTTGCTCTGTATGCGAACGTTTTGGGAAAATATTTTCTAAAAGCTATTACATACGTAGTGTATATATATTACATCGGTACATATGTGTGCGATATCTTTTGAATGGTTTTCAAAACTGTCTATGTGAGGCACGCATAAGGCAATTTGGGGTGCTATTTCCTCACTTGGTCCTGACCCCATTTAATTTCTGTCTATCTTCTTTGCATGTCTGACATATATATTTTGACGCTCCGCATCTGTTCAGCACCCCGTCCCCAGTAAGACATTATTTGCTACTCAGTGAGTGCCCTCGTTCAGGCTCTACTTTTGTATTTTGTTGTTAGAGTTTCATACCGGGTTTCTGTGGGGATACTGGACTATACTTTTGTATTTTGGATTTTGAATATATTATGATGGTTTCATATTTATTTTGATACTATTATATTCATACTATTTTCATGTATATCGTATTTTTATTAAATAAATGTTTTGATAAATAGATGTCTGGGTAGAATATTTGTAGCTCTGAGGCTTGTGCGAGATGAGCTAGACTCCCATCGACAGTTCACCTTATACGCCGATCACCAGCCTGACATGGGTCGTGACAATAGGTGTCCCGAGTCAAATTAAATAAATTAATACTATTTCAAACCAAGCAAGCATGCAAATCATATACTTATTCTACAGTGTGTGTATGTATGTGTATATATATATATATATATCAGAAATCAGAATTGGATCATTGATCAGAATAGCAATATCAAAAAATATATTGATATTCAGACAGAAAATTTAATATAGAAAATATGTCTAATTTCAAAAAAACAGAATACTTATTACAGAAACCTATTAAAATACAGAACATAATATTTATTATGAATTTCATAATAAATATCAAAACGAAACATTTATTTCAAAAACATACTTAAATTTAGACATAAAGCTTATTTCAAAATAGAACATTTATTCCAGAAAACAAATTCATTTCCAACAAATAAATTCCATTCATAGATCAGACATATCAAAGCATATAAGGTTCAGAAGACACAACCTATGTGTCTGAAATTATCATCACACTCACTTGGACACTGAACTAATAATCCGACTCACGGTCCACTGGTGAATGGCTGATCACCTCAAAAATTGAGCAAAATTGAAAACAAAAATTTATCCCATTGGGCTTAGACACGGTAGTTGTGGCCATACATAAAATATATGAAATGCAAATGCAGAATTATAAACCCCAGGCAATGCCAAAAATCCTATTTCAATCAAGATCTAACGCTCTCGTCTCGAAAATCGGACTCTATGTAAAATTATAGTTTGGTCCTTTAACTTTTGTAAAATTATATTTTAGTCCCTAAGACCTAAAAAACTATGGATTAGTCCCCAAACTTTTTAAAATTTGTGAATTAGTCCTCTAAGTATTTTAAAATTATAAATCAATCCTCCAATTAATTAAAATTATAAATTTAGCCTCCAACTTTCCTAAAATTACAAATTTATGCTCAATCTCCTTAAAATTACAAATTTGTATGTTCACTTATCAAAAATTACAAATCTGACTACGTATGTAAAATATCCAGTTCAGTCCTCCAACAATCCAGGATCAGGGAAATTACGTTTTTAGTCCTTTTGGCATAAAATCACATTAAAACATCTTGGAACAACCTAAAATCCGTATAACTCGAAATCCATTAGTTCTAAACATTCAAATCAATCCTCCACAACTTCAGAAACATGAATCTAACTTCAAATCATTAAAATCAATATCAAAACATCCCAAATACTCCAAATTCGTACAATTTCATACCCATTTTGAGGACAAGATCAAATCTCCATCAAAAAAGCTAAATAAATATGTTTTTAGCTTCCCTATATCCTGAAATGACAACCCCAACATCAATTCCAAGTGGTTTTTGGGCAAAAACATGAAATTCGAACCCTAAATTGCCAAAATCGGCCTCAAAGCAAAACCCACAATCTCAAGCAATGAATGGAAGAAATAAAGTGTCTAAAAACAAATCCTTACCTTGATTGAAGAAAATAAAAAGGAAAGGAATGGATGAGAGGTGGAGAAAATGGAAGAAAATTGGTTTCGGGTTTGAAGGAGTGAAGGGACAAAGAAAGAGAGTGATCGAGTGAAGAATAGGGGATGATTCAGTGTCTTTTAAAGAGGAATAAAAAATGGCGTTGTTTCAGTTATCCAACAGTTGACCTATGGGCGACAATGGACATAGAATTGGACGACACGTCGTTTTAGTTATTAGCCTAGCACACACACGTGAACAATAACCCCAATATGAGTGAAACGACTTATAGTTTGGGCTTAACACAGAAATGACCTGTAGTACGTTTCTTTCTCTCTTTTCTTCCAATTTTTCTTATTTTTCCAATTCCAACCAATTATCACCCAATTTAACACCTTAATTCACTTCAAAAATGTCATTAACATAAAAAAATTAACATTGCAAAATATCATTAATTATTTAATTAATACTTCAAATTTAAAATTAATCCTTAAAAAATAATTAATTAGAAAAAAATTTCAAAGGAAAATTACCTGAATAATTAGTCGAAAAAAAACAAGATATTATATTTGCCTTCAATTTGCATTCTAACAATAATGAAATTTGTTAGACCACGTTTGAGTGGGACTACTTTTGTACAAAAGGTGATTTCTTAATTAAGGTAAAGAATCTGACTATTGAAAGTCCTAATTTCCATTCGTTGCTACTTCACGTGGTAATGAGGGATTATGTGAATTTAATGCACATAACTTAACCACATTGGCAAAATCAAGTACATTGATTAGCCCAAGTGGGAGTATTAGACAATTCTATAAGTTTATATTGTCTAATTGCGAGCATTGCATAGAGTGAAAACTAGATAGAAAACCATTTCAAAAGGCACTTCGATCTAAATACCTATGATGTTAATCCACTTTTGATATTTGACATCGAAAGATTGACAGGGTAAGACTAGGGCCTACTACATCATCACTTTTGTATATATGGTTGTGGAAGGCACAATCATAACTATTTGATTTCTCATAAGTAAGAATGATGAAGTTAGTTCTTACTTTTTGCAAGTCAAGATGAGAATCAAATAAAGCTTTATGGATCAACTAATGTCGTGAACGTCTACAAGATGAGACCAAAGCTTTATGTGATTAGAGGGAAATGAACATAAACTGTTTATTTCTATACCTTGAAGTCCATTAATTATATATATATATCTCATGGGTTATGGATTAGTCAAGTGCATGATCTAAACCACTTGAAGCCAAGAGATGTATCACCAATGTTCAATATTCCTTTGTTAATAATGACGTAGAAGCTTAAGGTTTTAGATACCTAGTTGTGTCAAAATGATACTTTCTTCGTGAGACAATGAAAAATGGTATAGTAACGAGTTCTAGGAGATCACATTCTTAGTGAATAGATTTCTTAATTGGGATAAAACAAAAATCATTTCACTTTGCTTGACTCTCAGGAACTGAGAACGATTCAACTTTTATCTCATCTACCTTAAGTGTGTGCGGATGTTTCTGATCCTGACTTTAGTGGGAACAAGATTCATATTTTCCAGTGAAAGTGTCACGACCTATAGTCGGGCCAGTGATCGGCGTACGAGGCAGACCGTCTGTGGAAGCCTGATCCATCCCGCACAAGCCTCTATTATCAGACATACTACCCGACTTATCCAAATATTTATTTAAAACATTTATAAAAAGATTTATAAATGAAATAAAACCATATATATATAAATACCAGTATATATATATATATACAATATATCAAAAATATCAATAAAAATGAAATCATCAAAGTAAACCCCAAAATACAAAAGTGAAGCGCAGTATCCCAACAGTAACCCAATGTGGAGCTCTAACGACATAGCATAGTAGAGTCTGGACTAGGGCACTCACTATAGTGAAGAAGCGCCTCGCTAGGTCGAGGTACGGGTCAGATGTTGTGCGTCCCAAAAATATCACCTGCGAACAAAGGTTAACAAGGACAACAAAAGAAAAAGGGGCAAGATTCCCTAGTGAGGAAACAACACTCCAGATCACCTCATTTATGCCTCACAAGACTGGTTTGAAAACCACCTTTCAAAATACCGCACACGTATATATATATACTATATAGTATACACACTATATACATACTATATTTCCAAAATTTGTTTTACCAAAACATTCGCATCATAACATACAACATGCATTCAGACGATATATATATGCATATTTGTGCATTCATAGTACGATACCATATTAAAGAAATAGCAATGTGGACTCTGCCACCTGATTGCTCAATAAACGCGTATATATGGTCGGATATACGGTCACCCCAAACCCTGGTGACTGGAGCCATAAACATACAATGGTATACCAAAGACTACATACTCCGTAGTAGAGTGTCTCCATATCAGTATGATACATACATAGTATTTCACATACAATCATGCATTATCTTTTCCTTTATTCCATCATTTACAAAATGCTCTTGTATATATGTACCCATATATACTTTAGATTTTCCATATCAAAACGTTGGTTAATAATAATCACATATCCAGATTATTAATTAACCCAATACTTATTAGTTAAATTTATGTCATAGCCAAACATATCAAAAATAACATACTTAATTTTGAAGACACAGCTTATGTGTCTAAAGCTGCTATTTCACTCACCTGGTATCCAAAGCTACGGATCCAGTCAAACACCGCTCGTGGGTGGTTGCTCCTGCTGGCAGGCACACTGAGCTGTACATATACATACATAGCAAATATCAATATGTGATACTGTGGCAGTACCAATGCATGGTATGCAAATCCAAATGCTGACCAACTTTCGACAACGTCGGGAACTTATGCCAAAATACCCAAACTCTCATTTCGATCCATACTCGACTGAACAAACACTCATATTGGCTGCAATCAGCCTCCCAAGCAAGGATCTAACCTCAGATCCTACAAACAACTTCAAAATCATCAAGAATCCCAACCTTCAAGTTCGGATTTCTTGACCCACTAGACACAAGTAGTCAAATCTTGACACCCAACATCATATCTATGTATTTCTAACACCTGTCCATCATAATACATCGGAAACAACTCCGGATCTGATGAGAAATCTACCAAAATCTGGAACCCTAGCTCGGATCAAACCCATTTCGTTCAAACACAAAATCCCTAAAAACCATAGCTAGAATCTTGTGGTTCTAGCCTTAACCAAGCTTAATCTACCCATATCTAACTTCCTTTAAAACAAAAAAGGAAGATCTGAACAAAACCCCAATATTCATTCACAACCCTAGATTAACAAATGCGAGGTGAAGATGATGAAAGGAAGAGATTAAAGGATGATTCTTACCTTCAGAATCACAATAAAAGTGTTGAGGAGTGATTGAAAGTGCAGAGGAGTAGTTGAGAGAGTAATTTTGGTGGTTGAGACGAGTTATGGAAGAAGAGAGAAGTGGGTGGGTGTATTTATAGACCCTCTAACTGAAATGTGGCATTTCATTTAATTTGCTCAGAAAAGGCCCATCTACGCACGTTGAACCCTTATCTACGCACGTTGACCAAGTACTACGTGGGTAGACGAAGCTCCTGTGTGCGTAGAAGGAAGATCTGGCAACCTATCCCTCACATATCTAGGATCAACGTGCGCACCACCTAGTGCTATGCACGTAGATCACCATGCTCACCATGGTTTCAAGTCCAAATAACGTCCAACGTGCACAGACGTACGCAGGTACGTTCACGGTACGAGTCAGACATCCATCTATGTGCGTAGAACTAGCTTCAACGCACGTAGATGACCCTCTGGCCTCAATCTATGCGAGTAGAACAATTCTCAATGCACACATATGACTCTCAACGTGCTTTGCACACACAAAATCACCTCCAAACATTCTTGATCGAAGTTCAACACCTCAGGAACCCCGAATTTCCCTGAAGTTCGGATGGAATACCATCTGATTTCAGTCAGAACGGACGAGATATTACATACTGCCCCCTCAAAAGAAATTTGTCCCCGAATTTCCAAGCACTAAGTCAGAGCTAACTGTACTAATACCACCTTTGGTATCAGAGTGCATTACTACACTATACATACTAACTTAGGCTTCTAAAAGAAGTCCAACTCAGTAATCCCCTCAACAGACACTGAGTCTACGTACTCATAAGTAATCCCAACCTTAGGATTTTGTAGTCACATAATCGAGAATCTAACTCACTCGATCCCAACTATGCAAAATGAACCAAGTATGCAGAACAAAAATGCCAAAATGCATAAGCAGAGATAGAGACAGAAGGTACCAACCTATAAATCTGCATAGCCAAAAGGGTACGGATATCTACGCCGCATCTCATCCTTGGCCTCCCAAGTGGCCTCCTCTACAAAATGGTGTCTCCAAATTACCTTCACCGAAACAATCTCATTGTTCTTGAGTCTCATCATAAGACAAGTTGGGTTTAACCTCGACTGACTACAGTGCCAGAATATGCGATGGATTAGAGACATACTTTTATAGAAGCGATACGTGGAACACCAGATGAACAGAAGCAAACTGGGGTGGCAGTGCCAACTCATACGCCACGACCCCAACTAGACTGATGACCTCAAATGGACCAATGTATCTCGGGCTCAACTTGCCCTTCTTCCCAAATCTCATAACGCCTATCATTGGTGATACTTTGAGAAATACATGGTCACCGACTACAAACTCCAAATGTTTATGCTTTGGATCAGCGTAACTCTTCTGCCGACTATGAGCAGTTTGGATCCTCTGTTGGATCAACCTAACTTTCTCAGTAGTCTATAAGATAGGATCTGGTCCCAGTGGCTCCCTCTCACCGGTTTTGGTCCAACATAGTAGAAATCTACACTCCTGTCATACAACGCCTCATATGGTGCCATCCTGATACTCGAATGGTACAATGCAAACTCCACTAGAGGCAAATGGGAATCCCAACTCCCTGCGAAATCCATAGCACACGCTCTCAACACATTCTTTAAGGTCTGAATCGTGCGCTCAGACTGACTATCAGTCTACTGATGAAAAGCGGTACTGAAATCCAATCGAGTACCTAACTCTTCTTGCAGTTTACGCCAAAACTGTGAAGTGAATTGAGGTCCTCTATCTGACATGATAGAAATTGGCACACCATGCAAACATACAATCTTGTCTACATATAACTTCGCTAGGCGTGCCACTCCATATGTCGTCTTAAAAGGGAGAAAATGTGCTGACTTGGTCAATCAATCAACGATAACCCAGATGGAGTTGAATCCTGAAGATTTTCTCGGTAGCCCAACTACAAAATCCATGGTGATGCGATACCATTTCCACTCTAGAAGTGGTAACTTCTGCATCAACTCAGAAGGACGCTGATGCTCAAACTTTAATTGTTGACACGTCAAACATCGGCTAACGAACTCAGTTATATCTCCAATAGGACTTTCGAAGGTTTTGATACATATTAACGTACCCTGGGTGAACAGAATATGTAGAGTTGTGACCCTCGGTCATAATCTCCTCGCGCAACCCATCAGAAGATGATACACACAATCTTAGTCCAAACCAAAGGACTCCAGAATCATCCACACTGAACTCTGATACACCAGATGATTTAACTTTATTGATCAGATTCTGCATCTCAGAATCCTCCTTCTGAGCTTCTTGGATCCGATCTAGCAAAATAGGCTCGCCTCGACATGGCCAAGCAAAGTCCCTGAATCATCAAACGGTAACTCAACTCCAGACTCCATCAGACATTGCCATTCAGACACTGCACGACTTCTCTCAACAGAGATATGAGCTAAGCTACCCACTGACTTCCTACTCAGCGCATCAGCAACGACATTAGCCTTGTCAGGATGATATGATATAGTGCAATCATAGTCCTTTAGCAACTCTAGCGAACGTCTCTGCCTCAAATTCAGGTCTCTCTGCCTGAAAATGTACTTTAGACTCTTATAATCTATAAAGATCTCAAAAGTATCCCCGTACAGATAATGCCTCCAGATCTTGAGTGCGAACACCACTGCCGCTAACTCCAAGTCATGCATCAGGTAATTCTGTTCATGCCTCTTACGTTGTCTTGATGCATATGCAATTACCTTACCATGTTGCATCAATAAACAACCTAGGCCAACTCTCGATGCATCACAATGCACCATAAATCCTCCAAAACCCGATAATAACACCAACACTGGCACACTCATCAAACATTTTTTCAATTTCTGGAACCCATCATCACACCTATCAGACCATACGAATTTAGGTCCTTTTTGCGTCAACCGTGTCATAGGAGCTGCAATCCTCGAGAAATCTTGGATAAACCTCCTATAATACCCGGCTAACCCAAGGAAACTCCGAATCTCTATAGCTGTCTTAGGTTTCTCCTAATGGAGTATTGCCTCCACTTTCTTAGGATCTACCATAATGCCCTCTCTCGACACTACGTGTCCCAAGAATGCCACTTGTTTGAGCCAAAACTTGCACTTCGAGAATTTAGCATACAACTGATGCTCTCTCAACGTCTGCAAGACTGACCTCAAGTGGTCTTCGTGCTCCTCATTACTCCTCGAGTATATCAGAATGTCATCGATGAAGACAATCACGAACCGATCCAAATACAGTCTGAACACTCTGTTCATCAAATTCATGAATGTCGCTGGTGCGTTAGTCAAACCAAACGACATCACTAGGAATTCATAGTGACCATATCTAGTTTGAAACGTTGTCTTAAGAATGTCCTCACCTCTAATCCTCAACTGATGATATCCCAACCTTAAGTCGATGTTAGAAAAACACTGTGCACCCCGCAACTGGTTGAACAAATCATTTATCCTCGAAAGTGTATTTCGGTTCTTCATCGTTACCTTATTCAACTGTCGATAGTCGATGTACATGCGAAGACTCCCATCCTTCTTCTTCTTTACAAACAAGACCGGCGCAGCCCAAGGTGAAACGCTCGTTCGAATAAATCACTTGTCTAAAAACTCCTCCAACTGAGTCTCCAATTCCTTCAACTCAGATGGCGCCATCCGATACGGTGGAATCGATATCAGACTGTACCTCTATGGAAAACTCAATCTCCTGATCAGGCGGAAGTCCTGGTAACTCCTCCGGGAATACATCAGAAAAATCTCGTACCACAGGTACATCTCCAACCCTCAAATCTGATCCTTCAAATTCAATCAGAACAAAATCTAAATACGCCTCATATCCTTTCTGCTCATACGTGCATCACAAAAGACCTTTTGAAAATAGTTCAAAAATATCGCAAGCTCATATACATTCTGCTATAAATAATTTCTTTTAAAAAAATTTCAAAACGTTTGCAATCAAAGCAAACAACATGCGATACTTATCAAATAATATTATATATCTTGCATATAATATAACTGGATAATAGGACTAAATACATGAGTGGTGTTACCGCTAAATAACAGGATTTGTACTAAGTACAGACACATGAGTGACTACATGTCACTAAAATACGTGTGTCAGATTGAATAAACAGTCACCAAATTACCCTGGTAACTAAGGACTTTTTTAAGTATTGGTATACTAAAGACTACGTACCCCGTAGCAGAGGTGTCCCACATGTATATATAAAACTCTTAACAGACAACAAACATATTATAGTTAAAAAATCAGAGAACTGATATATATATATATATATATATATATATATATATAACAAGTCAAAATATACAGGAAAACCAGTTTATCATATAACCGATTTTAATTAACCAATCCATTACTTAATCAGATTATAGGTGATATCTCAGCATATATAAAATAATAGGATTTCAAAAGACACAACCTAAGTGTCTAAAGCTGCCACCACACTCACCTGGAGTCCAAAGCAAAAACTAGACCAATCACGTACCTCTAGTAGGGGGTTGGTCTCGATGCCAAGAGCAAGGAGCTAAAACAATCTTACAAAGGAGATATCAAAATGCAAATGTTGACACTCACACGTTACCCAAAACTTATTCTGATCAGATATCTATCGATCTTGACTTAAAACCCAAATCTATGTAAAATTACAAATTAATCCTCCAATCTCTACAAAATTATATCTCAGTCCTCAAAGTATAACCAAAGTATGAAAATTGTACTTTAAGTCCCTCAAATATATGGCTTACTTGAGTAATGAATTACCTTAATCGAGTAATTAAGCCTTCATATTACTCGAGTAATCATACCACTTACTCAAGTAACTGGACCCTCATATTACTCGAGTTACAATCCACTTACTCGAGAAAACACTGGCATATATTACTCAAGTAATCACTTTTCTTACTCGAGTAAAACATGGCCCTGATTACTCGATTAACAAACTGTGTTACTTGAGTAACACCATCAGACATTCAAACTGATCGAACTTGACATCTCAGTCACTTCAATCCAATTTTACACCATTTTACACTTAGCCAACTATCAAATAACCAAGCCCAAACCATTCTACCAATTTCTCAGACTCTGAATCCACTCATTTCTGCCAACAGAAACATTCCAACATCCAAAATCAAATTTCAAAACTTCCCACCTGAACTAGGAGTGATAACCAAGCTTAAAGTAGAAATATTACCTCAAATCCATGATAAACTAATCCAAGAAAGAAAAAGAACGAGAGAGAGAGATGTCTAAGGGTTTAGGAGAGAGTTCAAAAAGTGAAAAGTGTTGCAGATAACGAATAAGGCCAGTTTTATATGCCACTAACCGCCACACTGCTTGCCCAGAAGCGTGGCTTAATCTAGTAAGCCCCACTCTTACTCGAGTAATACAGTTAAAAATTCCAGAATTTCAGCCTCAATTACTCGAGTAATTATCTTACTTACTCGAGTAAACCAACACTCACATTACTCGAGTTATGCCTTCATCAAATCGAGTTATCAGGGCCTTTCATTACTCGAGTAAACATACCTTCTTCACAACAAAATTCGAAAAAAAATTATTCTCAAACTTACCAAAACGAATGAGTCCTTTAAAAAATATTTATATACAAACATATACCCACAAGTAACCTGGTGTGGAGCATATACTAAATTGACATACTAGGGCTCGAACAAAATGACACTCACAACTACTTCTGAATACCTCATTGGGCATTTGGATACCGAATGATCACTATCAATAAAACCACCTAAAATGTTAAAGGGAAGGGTGATTAAAACTCAGTGAGAGACAATATTTTAGATCACCTCCGGGGCATCACATAACTTGTTTGAAAATATTTCAGAAAATATCGCATACACGCATATGCTTATACTATATTAATATACACACTATACACATTAGTATTAGTTCAAAACCCTTTTCCAAAACATTTCACATAGAAAGGCAAACAACATGCAATCAACCATCATAAGTATCAAACAACATGCATTCAAATAATACAACATATATCAAACCTCAAAATTTTTCTAATATTGATACCACTGATCATACAGCCTTAATGTATCGATACGTATAATTAAACAAAACCCACATCATTCCTACACCCATTCTAGCATTATCCATCAAAACCCATTTCAAATCCATAAAAAACAAGCATCAAATCCAAACCTTAGCCTCAAATTCGTCCTCCAAACAACACCCAACAAACCCACATAATAATTCATGAAAAAGAAGAAGAAAAGAAAAAGAAAGAGAGATTTACCTTGAATTAGTGCAAGAAATGAAATGAAAGCAGAGATAGAGAGAGAGAGAGAGATTGACAGATTAGAGAGAGATGGTGTGAGTGAAAGTGTCTTGAAAGTGAAAATGGAAGAAGAGTTGTCGGGTTTCAAGTTTAAAAAAAGGTGAAAGCTAAAACCAACCCCATATGACAAACCATAACCGAACCCAACTGACCATCCAAAACCGAACCAGCCCACAAAACAAACTCAATCAAACTAGTACATAAAAAGAACCCAACCAAACCTACCAATGGATTTACAGCCACCCACAAAATCCAAACCATTTGACAAAAATAAACCAAGCCAACTCATTAGGACTCAACTAAACCGGTCAAACCAGTGAACCAAACCAATGGATAACCAAACCGAAACTTACCCTCTTTTTCTTTTTCTCATCGAATAAGATCAAGACCAACAAATTTAATTCACTCGAAAATATTCATCATCTAACATCAAAGTCAAGCCTTTAATGATCTTAATACATAAACCTTTGATCATCAACAAATCAAAAACCAAATCGAATTTAAACGAGGTGTTACAAAACCTATATGGTTTAACCTAATGGTTTTATCGTTTAAGGGACGACCTTAGACATTCTTCGAGAGAATGGTATATTCATTTATGTTGTGATAATACTAAAGTAAATCTTGTCATTCTAACCTTGTGTGAAAATCACACTTGTAGCTAGGAATAGTCTAGCATACTTAAATGACTCCAAAGATTGGCCATAATCCAACTTTGAGATATACATTATGGGTTGACCTTGGAGTCAAACTCCAAAAGATCGTTCAAATGAGTTGTTGGTCCCCTCTAAGAGTGATGTATCAACAAAGTGTTTGAACACTTTAAAATGTAGAAATGCATAACCCATAGATAACCCTATGAATAAGAGCAAGTCTCTGAGCAATTGCATGTGTCTCTGAACTAGGTGAAAGGACGAACGAGTAAGGAATGTTCTCCACACAAATGTCATGTAAATGTCTTTTGTAGTCTAGAGTATATGTATTAATTACAAGACCATGTCTTGTAGTACAAAAGTTTCTATATGAGTGTGTACACAATGCCTAAAGTTTGCTCTGCTGACAAATTAGTTAGAAAATAATGATCTAACACATAAGGAAGATGTTGAAAAGTAGTGAATAAGATACTTGGGTGCTTTAGAGGCACTATGCTATCGTAAAGACTTGCGATAAAATGAGGCATAATTGGTACTCCACGTAATGATGTGGACTATAGGGAAGTCTATATCTAGTTATGTGTTATTGCTTGGCAAAAGTGCCACTCCACGTAATAGTGAGAAACACATAAGTGTGTGGCAAGAGAAGCTTAGACCATAGCTTCATTAGCTACAGTGCAATGAGAAGGTTGGCTATACAGTGGAATGATCTGCTTAGCACTAACAGCTTAAAGAACCTATGATATTCCTTAGTGACATTCGACTTTGATTATTTAAGGATCAAGAAAAATCTATTATAATTTTAAGAAAATCGAGATCAAGTATTATTTTGTAAAGGACTTGGTTGCATAAGGACAAGTGAATTTGATTACAAGTTTCATAAGGAGAAATGGACTTGGGATGTAAGTCCATGCAAGATGTGATTGTTAGATCCGTTAGTAAAAGCCTATAAGGAATAAATTCTTTAAGACTCATATGACACAAAAAATGTCATCTCTTAAAACATGACCTTTAATAAGATCATCGTAGGAAATACACAAGTGCATATCTTGAGAGTCAACTTTTGTCATAGTATTGAGTGTGAAAGTATGTTGGACAGGGAAGTAAGACACTCACACGGGTGTTTACCTTAGCTTTCCCAGTTTGTTAGGGGAAGAACTAAGATAAGGTTAATTTTGAATGCATAAGAGAATGCGTTCATAATCAAAAGGCCGTCTTGCATTTTATAGTGATGAGGGCATTGTAAAAAGGCAAGAAAAGTCGTATGAAAAGATACATACGCCATAGGATGAATTCCTATGTCGATCTTCAAATGCTTAGATGCTAAATTGAAAGTCTTTTAACATATTCTATCTTAAAGCAATAAGTAATCATGCTAAGGTGTGGATTAAGGTTAGATGGCGAGAAAAATCATAATTGAAGCTTCTATGTGGTGTTAAGAATGTTGTATAAACACACACTCCTCCAAGAGAAAGAAAGAACACCACAACACATGATCATACCATGTGTGCTATATACGTGACCATAGGGATGTAAAAGATTGATAAATGATCTCACTTTTCTTAGTGTGAGATCCTACTGGAGCGTCATTCCTCACTGAGTTTCCTCACCCCCTCCCCTTAACATTTTTCAGGTGATTCAGCTTCCGTGCTCATTGGAGTCTTCGAGTAGTAGTGATACCCCTTTTGATCGGGTTTTCATTTGTATGTTTGGTTAGATGCTCCACACTGAGAGTTTGGGTTCCACTATTTGAGTTTCACCATTTGGTTTTATTTGTATAACTATTTGAAAGAATTTATATGTATATATATTTATATTCCTATTATTTTGATTTATAACACTTTAGTTATAATTCATAAAATCTGAATGTTTATTAAATTGGATAATTATTAAAATGAATAATTGGGTAGGATTTCTGAGTACTCTGAGGCTTGTACAGGATGGGCTGGGCTTCCACAGACGGTCCACCTTGTACACCGATCACGGTCCAAAAACGGGTCGTGACACTTTTCTTGTGTCTTCCGTGTCTTCATTAAAATCATGTTTTTCGCGAGCCAGAACAAGACACGACCTAAGACACGGTCGTGTATTATCCAAACCTATCTGTGTCTTCCTAAAATATGGAGAATAATGTGCCCAAGTCACCACACGACCTTCCATTGCAGTTACATGCCCATGTCTTAATCTTAAACGACCGTGTCTCTTCTGAAATCCTTATAAAGTTGTCGTTCAAGTTCTTTTTCTCCTTGATTTCATTCAATTCCATCAAGACATCACCATTTTGCCTAAAAAACACAAAAAGAAACCATAAAAGCACAAAAACTTATGATAAATGTGCACTTTATATTTAAAACAATATTTAATCAAACACCGCAATATGTGTAAATAAGTGTTTATCAAATAATGTACGTTAAGGGTAGGTAACACACGTTAACTGGAGAAAATGATGATTAATATATGTAAGAACATCATAACATATGTAAAGAAGCATCCAGAAAATTGAAACATCAATAAATGCATTCCAACGGCTAGTTTATCAACTCCAATGTTCATATGGATTAGAAAGGCTATAAATACATCAAGAAAAAGCAGAGAAAGGTGGGCTGATCATATGAAAACATGGATCAATCATTACCATCATTCTCCTCACTCCAAAACACCAAAGATAAAGCTAGAGCCAAAATCAAAAGCATCATAGTTCACAGTCACATTCAACTCTAATATAATGCTTTATTTTTTATGAACTTTTTATAAATATTTTGAGAGTGGGAAATGTTTATTGTGAGCCTAGAGAAAAAAAAAACATTGTAAGGATTTAGAGGTGTCACGACCCGTTTCCAGACCATGACGGACGTACAAGGCGAACCGTCTATGGGAGCCTGACCCATCTTGCATAAGCCTTGAAGTGCATAATTACTACCCAAATGTTTAATTATCAAAACGTTTGTTTAAAAATTTTATTTAATAAAAAACATATAAAATGTTATCATAATTGATATATGAAAATAAGTTGGTAAATATATCAAAATAAGTAAATATATGACAATGGATAAAATCAAATAGTAATGTATCAAAATACAAAATGGCATCCGGTAACCCAACAACATCCCGGTGCGGAGCTCTAACATCTAAACAAAAGAAGAGCCCGAACAAAAGTGCATCACTAACCAAAAGACGCATCACTAGTTTCCAAGATGCAGTGTAGTTGCAGAAGTCAAAATCTGTATACCTGGAAGATCATGATCGAAAGTAGACAGAAAATAAAAGGGGTCAAAACTAGTGAGGGAAAACACTTCAGACAGCCTCATACATGCCTTGCAAAGACTGTTTTGAAAATAGTTCAAAAACACCACAAGCAGGTATAAATAAGTATACATATATATACATGCTATATAGGTAATAGCCTTTTGAAAACCATTTCGAAACAGTTCGCAAACAAAGCAACTAGCAGGCACGAAATTGTATCAAATCAGTTTCAGAGTCAAAACATATATCATGGATATGATACTAAAGCAAACGTGTGCATCTGGCACTAATAACATAGGTGATGTAGACTCCGCCGCTAATCAATATCAAATCATGTGTTGGATAAGAACACATGGCTACCGGCATCCCTGGTTGCTGAGATTTCTCAATGCATTGGTATACCAAAGGCTACTACTACCCCGTAGCACATGTGTCCCATATTAGAAAACCAAAACCATACTATCACATAGTACGAAAGCGAAGTCATGCAATTCAAAATCAAAATCAGAGAGAGGAAATATAATACATATATATCAGTTTTAAAACATAGTATTGATTATTAAATCACATAACCAGATTATTAATTAAAGCAAATCCTCATATTAGTCAATTTTCAAAATATATGTCCTGTACAACAAAAACAAATACAAAATATATCGGAGCAGATATATCAGGTACAAATCGAAATGTGGTATTATGGCAGTACCAAATGCTATGCAATGCAAATGCAAACTCAGACCCTCAAAAGATCCCAAAAAAATCCATTTCGAATGAGATTCTATCATTCTTAATCCAAAATTCAAAACCTATATAAAATTACAGTTTGGTCTCCAAACAATATAAAATTACGTTTTAGTCCCCAAGAGTTAGTAAGTTCCAAAATAGCCCTCACAGTATTTTGAAATTACTAACTAGTTTTTCAAGTAGTCAAAATTCCCAAATTAGTCTCTGATCTCTCAGAAATAGTAAAATAAGAAAAATTAGCTTTTGTCCCTCAGAACCACGACTTACTTGAGTAATACCCTTCTTACTAAAGTAAGCCAAATGCTTACTCGAATAACTCCCTTCACTGGCTTACTCGAGTAACGCCCTTTCCCACATTTTCAAAACTCGACCAACTCTTGATTTAACAGATAAAAATCATAACCAATCACCCACATTGATCGATCTAAACCTCAGGAGCCTAACCCTAGTTCTACCAAAAGCTCATCAAATCATGTTCATTCAAGGCTTGAATCATGTTCATTCAAGTCCCCTCTAACATATTCTAACATTCCCTAACATCCATTAACTCAAAATCATGAGGAAATTTGAACCCTAAAGGATTTCAACCCAAAATGGATTGAGGATTCAAATGCCTGAAAAAAAGTTAAGAACAAAGAAAGAGAAGTAATCTTACCTGAAAATGATTAGGAACAATAGGGAACCAACTGAAATGCCTTCTAGACTGGTTGAGAGTGTTTTGAGTGAGAAAAGAGAGAGAAGCCAATGGGTTCGGGTTGTTGGGTTTCTTATGCGAATAAACATCTAATATGCGCAGTGGAAAAACAATAATATCACACAAGAAACACCCAGGAACACTGTATGTAATCATAATTAATAAAAGGAGGCTGAATATATATACCTTTTTAACCTAGCCGAATTGCTTTTCTCCAAAAGCTGGAATTGCCGAATTGCATCCTTTGATTTATGCCGAATATAATTGACTAGGGACAACCAAAAGACGACTCTCCTCTACTCTTTCACACACACACAAGACCGTTGGTTGTGGCCGCATGTGCTAGCACAAAAGAACTATTTTCTTTCTTGAGAAATTCGGAATTTTAAGATATAGAACAAAACAGATTTTTTTCTCTCTCTTTTGGTTGGTGGCCGAACCCTAGACTAGCAAGAATTGAATGAGAATCAAATTCTCTTTCTATTTATTATTAGGTTTCAGTTGGAGTAGGAAAAGGAAAACCCAAGCCGAATTTGGAGTGTGCAAGAATCAAATTCTCTTTCTTCCAAATTAGAGTTTCGGTTAGGAAAGGTAAGGAGAGAAAATAGGAGTGTCACTTAACCCTAACCCTAGCCGAATTTTTCCAAGCATAAGTGAGAGAATCAAATCCTCCTATTTAACTTTTAGAGTTTCGGCCTAGGAAGGAAGAAACCCTAGCCAAAATCTTCTCTTCCTTTTGTTTCCTTTAATTTCATATTAGGCCCATTTAATTATGTTTTAAATCATTAACATAAATTAATGGCCCGGCAAGAAAAACATTCTTAGCCCTAACCCAGATCTTTATTGTGTGCGATCTTGTAGGTTCATTCAATGTTGGCAATGGGCCTAAAGTTAATTTAAAACCCATAAATCATAATTGGTCTCTAGCAAGATATTATGATTAGCCAAATTGAAATGAATGTCAATTACGAATCAACATAACATAATTACAACCTTATACAACCCTTTGCCTCTCGATATCAGAATTAGCATAAGGCATGAAATGAGTCACCCTTATTTATGCTAAAACATTTCCTTGATCTATAAGTGATCCTGACTAAGTCAAACAAATGATAACACTTATCACTTTGTTTGGATGTGGCCACACACTACTCAGTTTCACTAATCAAGTGGCTGGTGATATCCTCTCTCTCTTTGAGAGTGGCAATCCCTTCACTTCACTCATGTTTCTTAGCATGACTCATGACATACCCAATCATACCCATACTTGTTATTCATTACAAATAACGTTAGGCGTATGTCAAAGTGTACGAGAAATCACCTAAGAATCAATAGTGATTTCAAGTCGAAGGATTCAAGTATAAGCGTTGTATGAGAAATACTTATGACCTTTCAACCATGTAGTATTCTCACAAGCGGATCGATCCAAAACACTGTTCTCTAACATGTTCTATGTTCTCTGATTGATATCTCATATCCTATTACCAGTAAAACATGATCATCTCACAGAGTACATACTAATCTTAGTTTATTGTCACTCCCATGACAATAATCAACTAGGGACATTTAGAATAATATTCTTTTATGCTTCAAGGTTTTACTATCCAAATCACATATTTGATAACTTAAGCAGAATCACTATTCATGGATGTTTTATCAAATTAAACATGCATAGGAATAATAATGAGATAAAACAATGCCTCATAATTTTTAAATATAAAATATAATCTGGATACAATGTATTGGGGCTAGGGCTTATACTAACATGGGTGGGGATATATATAGACCCTTGCCCAAAACGGCGTCGATTCTGCCAAAATTTCCTTGCTCACTCGAGTGACATACTTCTTACTCGAGTAATACGTGTTCTTACTCAAGTGACATTTTCCCAAGTGTTCATCATGTTCATCTAGGAGCCGTCTTACTAGAGTAATCCATGCCTCGTTTCACTTGAGTAACGCTGAATGACTTACTCGAGTAATCCATACCTCGATTCACTCGATTAACGCTGAATGACTTACTCGATTATTTCATGCCTCGGTTCACTCGATTAATGATGAATGACTTACTCGAGTAATCCATGGTTTATCTCACACGAGCAACACCTAATGCTTACTCGAGTAACCCATATGAAAACCATTAATCATCACTCAACACTCCAATCGATCAAAGTCAAAATGATACTGAGCGAAAAGCTACAGAGAACTATATCGGGGATTCAACAGGATATTACAAGAGGTGTGAGCCACAATCAACGTTGTTGTAAGGATTTTTTGGATTGAGCTGAAATAAATCATTGATATAGGGAATTATAAGTATGGCTTAGGCAGTGAACGTAGGCAAAAATTTGGCCGAACCACTATAAATCTTGGTGTTCTTTCTTATCGCCTCAACAAACTTCCTCCAACGAAAAATTCTCTTTCGCTTGCTCACACGACTCCATTAAGGCATAACCAAAAATTCTCCAATAAATGGTATCGGAGCGGGTCTCTTTTCAAAAAGGCTTAACATCCTTGGAGCAAAGATCTGCATCAATGAAATGAATTTTGGTCCTCTTAGCGCATGCCTTCTCAGTGTTTCTCTTTACATTTTTTCCTTTATTTTATGACTCTAATTTTATTTCATGGAAGAAAATAATGTCTATTTTAATTCAATCATATGATATATAATTTTCGAAGGTGATTTATCTTGGTCCTAAAATTTCCAAGAATGAAGATGACACACATAAAGAGTAATAAGATTTCAATGATGAAGATTGGAAGTCTATTAGTCTAAATTCCAAGGCTAACCAACTCTTGTATTGTGCTTTGACTAAAGAAAAGTGAAATAGAATTTTCTCTTGTGAGAATGTCAACGTGATATGAGAAATGCTTGAAGTTATTCATGAAGGCACAACTTAAGTCAAAGAAACTAATATCAACATGCTACTACATGACTATGAGTTGTTCACCATGAAGGATGGAGAAAGCATTTCAAATATGCTTGATTGGTTTGCTAAAAATCACTAATGGTATTGCCTCTCTTGGTAAACCAATCTCTAGTAGCGAAAAGGTGAAGAAAATAGTGTTCCTTGCCTAGAGAGTAGGATGCAACGGTCACCACCATCATGGAGTTCAAAGATTTGAAATCATTGGAGTTTAGTGCTCTAGTTGGTTCACTCATCAATTATAATATTGTGCTAAGGTCAAGAGGCAGAAGACCCAAGCATGATAAGGCATTAAAAACTTACTCATATTCAAAAATAGGAAAGTGTAGGAGAACCAAGCTTGGATGAAGAGGAAGCTGAAGAATTGAAGTATTACTCCAAAAGGTCTGCAAACTATGAAAAGTTGATGGAAAACAAAAAAAGGAGTGAGAAAGGATGAAGAGATTGAAGGAAAAAAAGAAGAAAAAAAGAAGAATTTTTTTTGAAATTATGCACAAATTGTTTTTAAAAGAGGGAGTGATAATTTGATTATTGTTTAATCTTTTTTATGATTACAAAAAGGGGGAGAGTATTCAATGAAATGGGTGAAATTTTAAAATTTTTGCATTATCATACATTCCTTTGCATGATTCTCACCCAATGACAAGGATAAGATCCATGATCAAGATTGTTGCCTTTAATGTAGCACATAAATTCTTGAAAGTTTTGTCATCATCAAAAAATGGGAGATTGTTGGATCATGTGTGATCAACATTAATATCCTTCTATCATTTTATGATGAACAAAGGTTTTGATGATGAGCATAATGTTAGACTTGGAGTTAAACACATTGGAAAGCTTGGAGTTGCAAAACAAGGCACCGAAAGACATCAATCTACGTTAGGCATGGCCATGCCATACACAGAAGATACCTAATGTATGTTTGACATGGCCATGTTGTAAGCAGAAAATCCCATAACGTATGTAATACAACATATAACGTACTTAATAAAGCCACAACGTACGTAAGCAAGGTGTAACATATGTAAAAGTTGTGTTGAAAGGAAACATAAGCTACTAGATCATTTTGGACGAAGAATAACGTGCGTTAAGGGTAGGTAACACATGTTAACTGGAGAAAATGATGATCAACGTTTGCATTAAATGCACTCCAACGGCTAGTTTGTCAACTCCAACATTCATATGGCTTAGAAAGGCTATAAATACATCAGGAAAAGGCATAGAAAGGTGGAATGATCATATGCAAACATGGATCAAACATTTTCATCATTCCCCTCACTCCAAAACACCAAAGATCAAGCTAGAGCCAAAATCAAGAAGATCAAACTTCACACATTCAAATCTAGCATAGCGCTTTACTTTTTGTAAACTTTTTCTAAATATTTTGAGAATGGGAAATGTTTGTTGTGAGCCTAGAGAAAATAATATTTTAAGGCTTTAGAGGTGTGAGTCGCAATCAACCTTGTTGTATGACTTTGTTGGATTAAGCTGAAATCGATCATTGATAAAGAAAATCCTAAGTAAAACTTATGTAGTGAACGTAGGTAAAGAGTTGGCCCAACTAGTAAATCTTAGTGTTGTTTATTCTCGCCTCAACAAACTTACTCCTACAAAAATTCTCTTTTGCTTACTCACACGACTCTATTAAGGCATAACCAAAAATTCTCCGACAAGGGGAAAGGCGAAGGAGGAGGGACGGGGATGTAGGAAGTTCCATTAGTCGAGAAACCAGATGGTGTAGAGGAGAATGGAGACGCCGAAGAAGGCTTGGAGGAAATTTGGTAATTTAAAAGGAAGGCTAAGAAGGTGTGACAACAATTAGGCCTAATTATGTTTCGTTTTTTTAAACCCTAGAATTGATTGGAATTGATGTTCATGATGATGACAATGAAGTTCAGAGAGAGATAGAGGGAGGAAGGTGGGATGATGACATATTATAGTTTTTTTTTTGGTTTAGCGTGGTGGCATGAATTGAGAGAGAAAGAGAGAGAGAGAGAGAGAGAGAGAGAAGTGGTATTGGAGGTGAAGGAAGATAGAAGGTGATGGTGGCAGAAGAGGAAGAGGTGGTGGTGGCGAAGAGAAAGATAAGAGAAAGGGGGGAGAGAGAGAAAATAAACAAAAAGAATATGAGGGTATCTTTCTACTTTCACATTTTCTACTTGAAAAATTAACACTGTTAACTCCTAGGATAGCGAAACTTTTTTCAAAAATTAGGGGTGCAATAGGATAATACATCAAACTGTAGGGACTAATGTAATCCCCAAAAAAAATCTAGTAGCTGCAACAAATAAAAAAAGAGAAGCAAACGAAAAAAAAAAAACAAGGCCAAATTTCAGTAACTGTAACAAAGAAAAAGAAAGGGAAGCTACAGCAAATGAAGCAAAATCTTGGTGCGCTTCTTGGATCATCTAAGTTTATTGAGTTGTCTTTGCCAAGTGAATGAAAAAAATGAACGTTTTTTTTGGTAAATCAGTAAGTTTTATTTCATCTCAAGAAAGAATTGCATAAAACAATTATGTACAAATGCACATTTAAGCTCTAATCTTATTCACCAAGCTCTGACTCACATTGGAATAGAGAGATGAATAAAATTGAGCATGAAATGTAATAGCTCTTATAAACCAAAGAATACTCAACTAGCAGAAACAATGAAAACATTACTAATACTTGCATGACTTAACAAAGATGCAAAAGAATCAACAGAGACAACTAACTCAGAGATATAACT
The DNA here is from genome assembly GCA_948243855.1 of Flueggea neowawraea. NCBI lineage: Eukaryota > Viridiplantae > Streptophyta > Magnoliopsida > Malpighiales > Phyllanthaceae > Flueggea > Flueggea neowawraea. The sequence goes on from CAODLS010756139.1 coordinate 22,868, forward strand.
TCTTCAACACCTACAATATTCAAACTTACACTGTTTAGACATTGCCTTACCACTCAATCATGGCTGAAGTTTTGTTGCTGAAAAATTCTACTATTCCTGGCCATCCAAATCCAGTAGACTGTTGCCCCAAATAGCACCCGTCAGACTTTTTTTAACACTGTTTTCCCTTTGGTCTTACGTAAGAAACGACTCACTTCCCTCCTCCAAGGCAAGAAAACCCGCCGAATGCCACATCTAACCAAAAGAATAAGCCAAATTGCAGACATAAATGTGGACTCAAAAAATAGGTGTTGGATGGTTTCAATAGCATTATTACAGAAAATGCATAGGTCATCATTAACCAGTCACCATTGAACAAGCCGAGCTTTGACAGCTAGCTTTTGATGCATAGCAAGCCACAAAATAAAAGCATGTTTTGGTATGTGAGCAGGCCCCCAAACCAGATTGTACCATGAGACTCTAACAACCTTTGGTCGCAACTTATTCCATGCACTTTTGATTGAAAAAATACCAGTGGAAGAGAGCTTCCAATGAATCCTATTAGATATGAGTTCACAAGGTAGAATCTGTACAATATCTTACCGTACCCACTCAGTATCATCATTTAAAGGATCCAGGAGTACCCACCTATTATGCCTCCATAAGTCAACCACAAGCTTTTTTGGCAATATCAGTATCATCAATATTAAGACAAGGATATGCACTGGCTATCGCTTTTTCGTTAATCCAGGGATCAAACCAAAAGGAAAAGGCTTTTCCATCCCCTAAAATGTACTCAAAATGTGATATCAGTTATGAAGTTTAAGTAAGCTGCCCTAAGCCCAACTACAATCCATAGGTTTTGTAATTCCCCAAAACTTAATTTCTTAAGTTTTTGGCAAGAAATCCAAACTGCCCACAAAGAGGATTTAGTCACTAAGAGCTCCCAAATACGTTAACTCACATTAGATTTATTCCATGACACTAGGTCTTTTATACCTAGGCCACCCTCAGTTTTAGGCTTGCAAACAGTGGACCATGAACACAAGGCTTTTAGATCCTTGTTCCTTGCCCATCCACAAAAAAAAAAACATGAAATTTCTTATCAATTTTGCGCACAACAGATTTAGGCAGGAAAAAAAATAGAACACTAATAGACTTGATGTTGGAACGACTGGCATCGGTGATACGAGTTAACCTATCACAGTTTGATATTTAGTCCTTTTGTCTCACGATATCTATATTAAGCATAAGGCATGGTCACATGTCAACCTTATATACTTAATGTGTTTCTTGATCCCAGGTAGATTGATATGACAAATGACATTGATAACTCTTTATCAATTCATTTGAGTATGCTTACATTCCATCAATCCTACTCATCAAGTGAACTAAAGATATCACTCTTCATAAGAGGAATAAATCCATCACTCTCACTATCACTTCTCTACAAGATTCATGACATATCTAATCATGGCCTTTATTGTCATTATGTTACAAATGATGTTAACCGTCTATGGGAGCCCGAATCATCTCTCACAAGTCTCAATATACAAAACTATTACCCAAATTATCAAAAATAATTATTATAAAAATAATTACTCCAAACATAATTATTCCAAAAATAATTATCCAACAATAATGATTCAAAATAATTACTCCTAATATAATTATCCAAAAATACTTATAAAAAATATACGGTCAAAACATGTGATTCCTCATGTAGGAGTCGATAGTGAGTTTCAGTCAGATGACTCAAACATCATCACTGCATGAAAGCTAGTTGTGACATTGATCAATGAATTGCTTTCGTAGCGGGCCAGTCCAATACATGTTCAGGAACATATATCTATGTTCTAAGTGATAGCTCATATCCATAATCAGTAAAACGTGATTATCCACTTAGCAACATACTAATATTGGCTTGCTATCATTCCCATGATAATAATTGATTAGGGACATTTAGAATAGTATTCCTTTTACGTTATGGTTTTACAATGAATTCGCACTTGATGACGTAAGGAAGAATAAACTAATCATGAAAGTTTTATCGTCATAAAACAATATAATATATCATAGATATGAAATGAAATGTCTCTCTATTAACTGATAAATAGAATGACAATGTACATAATGATTTGACTAGAGCACCAAAACTAACAATCTCCCACTTGCAATAGTCTCAATCAGGCACGAACATAATACCAAAATACCTAATTTGT
>CAODLS010756272.1:0-12125 GCA_948243855.1 Flueggea neowawraea
AAAAAAAAAATAGGATTAGTGATATTAGCACTAACACAATCCACATACCTCATAGGTCTCCAGATTTCCCTTCTCAGTCTACTCGTTGCTATACTTTGTGAATCATTCTGGTCGATCACAGACTGTTCTTCAGGTGTGTCATCCACACCATTTTCCTTTGTAGCATCAACCTCAAACTCCACCTTCTGGTTAGCACCCAAATCAGTTTTATTAGTACCTGCAAGATCACCAAACTACTTCCTCTGGCCAAACATAGCAAATTCATCAAATGTTGCATCTCTGCTAATAATAAATTTTGGGGTTCTATCTTCAGTACACTACAATCGATAACCTTTCACCCCAATTGCATACCCTAGAAATATGCATTTCATTGCCCTCGGCTCCAGCTTGCCATCACTAACATGAGCATATACATGACAACAAAATATTTTCAAACCAGAATAATTAGAGGGTTTATCGGACCATACCTCTTGAGGAGTCTTAAAATCAATTGCAGTCGAGGGCGATCTATTTACCAGATAAGCAGCAGTGTTAACTGCTTCAGCCTAGAACTGCTTTGACAACCCAACGTCTATCCCCATGCATCTAGTACGCTGTACAAGTTTTTGGTTCATCTGTTCTGCAACTCCATTTTTCTATGGTGTATGACGTACAGTGCGGTGCCTCGCTATACCATCTTTTCTACAAAACTCGTCGAAATCCTTGTTACAGAATTCCAACCCATTATTTGTTCTGAGTGTCTTGACTACTTCCCAGTCCGTTTCTCCACCATAGTCTTCCACTCCTTGAACTTCACAAACACTTCATCCTTAGATTTCAGAAAATACACCCATATGTTTTTAGAGAAGTCATCAATAAATGTAACATAGTACATGCATCCTCTATGAGACCCCACCGGAGAAGGACCCCATAAATTAGAGTGAATGTATTCAAGGACCCCATTAGTAGTTTGACTACCCATACTGAATTTCACCCTGCATTGTTTACCCATAACACAAGTCTCACAGAACTTCAGCTTCCCGGTCTCAGCTCCTAAAAGTCCTTTCTTACTCAAAACAGAAAGTCCTTTCTCACTCATATATTCCAATCTTCAATGCCACAACTCAGTACAATTATCTTTCTTCTCTCCAGAATCAATAACCATGGAGCTCGACATTACCACCATTCCAACACTGAACTATCCATCAATGTATAAATCACATGCTGCAATCTGCCTTTCATCACCACAAGAGCTCCTTTCGACACTCTAAGAACTCCACAACTTCCAGAGAATGTGTACCCATTTTTATCCAGTGTACCCACAGAGATTAAATTCTTTCGCAGTTCAGGGACATACCAAGCATTCAATGTCCTAACCAATTTGTCATACATTCTAATCTGTATAGAACCATTACCTTTGACACCTAGCTCCCCATCATCTCCCAACTTTACACTTTCATTCCACTCTTTAAAAGTAGTGAACAGATCTCGTGAATAAACAATGTGATAAGAAGCACAAGTATATAAGATCCAAGATTCTGTAGAACTAGTTGTACTAACGGTTAAAACATCTCCTCCTTTTCTCCCATCAAAACTATCGTGGTTTTCAGAATCTTTCTGAGCTACTACAACCTACGCATTTCCATTCGACCCCTGTACAATTCCTTTCTTCCTTTGTGGATAGTTCTTTCTAAAGTGCCCCTTCTCTTTACAATGAAAGCATCTCAATGCAGCCTTCGATTTTGAACGCGACTTACTAAGGCCTCCACCATTTCGTTCCATGCTCCTGCCCTTACTCATAGTTAACCCAGTCTCCACATTGTCTTTCCCAAAACCAGAAACTAATTTCTGCCATTCTTTAGACTGTAGAGCATCCTTAACATAATTTATCGAGATACTATCCCTACCATATATCATAGTATCTACAAAATTTTCATAAGAGCTAGGCAAAGAACACAACAAAACCATGGCTTGATCCTCTTCCTCAACTTTAACACCAACTCCATTCAAGTCTAGAATAATTCTGTTAAAGTTATCAATGTGATTTTTTACCTGCATACTTTCTGACATCTTCAAGGTGTGCAGTCGCCTTTTCTAATAAAGCCTGTTGGTTAGTGATTTTTTTATACTTGTTTTCAAGTTTCTTCCATAAGCCAGCTGTTGTAGTCTCATCAGCTACATCCCTCAGGACTTCATCTATCAGACTCAACATAATCACATTATGTGCCCTAGCTACAATCTCTTCTTTTTGTGCCGCTGTTAATTCTTCGAGTAATTTTTCTTCCCTTTTTATTGCTTGTGCACACTTCTGCTGATCCAGAAGCCCCTTCATCTTCAGCTTCCACAAGGTGAAATCATTTGACCCATTGAACTTCTCAACTTCAAATTTATGTGAAGACATCTTCCTTCTGTAGATCTGAATCCAAGTGTTTGTGGTCTCTAATACCATTTGTCAGAACAAGCAATAGAACAAACGAAATAATAAAGAGAACAATCACACATAACACATAGATTTACATGGTTCGATCAAAGTGATCTACGTCCACGAGCAGAGAGCGAGCAATTCTATTTCACTATTAAAAGACGGCTCATACACCTTCTAGGTTACATATGTTTCCCCAAGCCACCTATTTATAGAGTTTACAAGAGTTTTAGTTACCATATACCAACCCTAACCCTAAAGCCCATTTAAAACAATAAGACACGACCCATTTTGTAATCCCAATATGGCTATCCAAGAAGGGGTGTGAATTAGATTTCTTGCTAAGTATAAAAGCTTTTTAAAACTTTTTGCAATATTTTGAAAACAGAAATCAGCATCTCAATCCAACACACACAACCTCAGAAACTGAAATGAAAATAAGCAAGGGATAGAGAAAACAAATCCAAGATTTATAGTGGTTCGGTCCTCTTTGACCTACATCCACTATTCTAGCCTCATCTAGAGAATTTCAATCCACTAACTCTTTCTCGCTTGGGGGTGGAGACAAACCGTTACAACCTCTTATTTTTCAGGCTCACAAGACAACCTTTACAACCACTTGTTTTTAACTGGCTCAACAAGAAAACCAACACCCACTTGTTTTTCAAAGGCAACAAACAAGCAAACATATTCTACTCACAAGCTTTACAACCAAATGTTGATTATAAAAGGTTTATGATGTAGGCTATATTTACATAATAATTCAAACAAGAATGCATCTATTTTCATCCTATAAATCATGCTTTTGTGGTGAAATTCTTATAATGTTTGTGATGATTTTAGGATGTTGAATTTGGGGAGAAATGAGTGGAAAAAGGTGCAAAAGGGATGCAAAATGAAAAGGCTTCAAGAAGACCCATAAAAAGATGAAGAAAATGAAGATTTCTTGAAGCAGGGAAGTTGCACGACAGTGCAAGACAACTTCCAAAGGCCGTGACACTTGCAAAAAGGAGGGATTTCAAGCTAGAAAACTTGCACGACCGTTCAACCCATAAAAGGAAGCCATTTTCGGTCCAGGGAACTTGCACAACCATGCAAGCCAAATGGCACGGTCGTGCAACCTAAAGAGAGGAAAAAGGGGTGTCGCGTGGAGCCAAACAAGTGGGGACCAAAGACATATTCTAGGGGCATTTTGGAGAGAATTTTTGGAGGGTTTTGAGGTCACATGTGGGGCTATAAATACTCCTCTTATTTTCCATTTAAGGGGGACTCTCTACACATTCTCTAGAGTTAGAAAAACATTCTCTTTGTCTTTCAATTTTTAGATAGCTTTAATTAGGGTTTGAAGAATCAAGGAAGCTTGAAGGTCTTGGGCATTCTCTCTCAAAGTGACAAGTGTGGCTTGATTGGTGATTGCACTTGGATTTCCAGGTGAGTGGATTGCAGCTTCAGACACATAGGCTGTGTCTTGAAACTCCTATTATGTTTTATGATGTGCTGAATATGATTATGAAAATGGACTAATCTAAGGATTGATTAAATGAATAAAATGATTATGTGATTTGTATAATCAACCCTATGTTTTATGAAATGGATATATATATGTATTATATATCTTTCTTATGATTTCAAATGATGAAATACATATCTACGATTTATGCTATGAAATATTATGATTTTGTTTTCATGATACGGGACACCTATGCTACGGGGTCGAAGTAGCTTTTGATATTCCAATGATATATGTACTATGAAATCTCAGCTACCAGGGATGCCGGTAGGCACGTGTTCTGATCCAACACGTGAATTGTTATGATAGTGGCCGAGTCCACATCACCCATGTTATATGGTGCCATGAGCACACCCATGTTATATGGTGCCACGAGCACACCCATGATTATGGTCACTTATCAAAACTATATGTTTTCACTATGAAACCATGTTTTAAGAATCGAAATGATTATGAAGTACGTTTTCATGCTTGCTAGATGCTTTGCTTACGAACGATTTCGAAATGAATTTTTGAAAAGCTATTACTTATAGCATGCATATTTATATGTATACGTCTATACCTGTATGTGATATTTTAAACTGTTTTCAAAACAGTCTTTGTGAGGCACGTATAAGACGGTCTGGAGTGTTTTCCCTTACTGGGTCCTGACCCCCCTTTTCTTTCTATGTCTACTGTTGGTTTTATTCTACAGGTTCACTACTTTTGGCTACGACAAATTTTTCGCATTTTGGATATCAGTGAGGTGTCATTTGTTAGTGACGTCCTTTTGATCGGGCTCTTATGTTTATGATGTTAGAGCTCTACACCGGGATATTGTCGGATTACTGGGTTGCCTTTATACTTTGATGTATTTTGATTTATTACGATATTTATATATGTTTTGAATATTTTTATCTATGATATATGTTTATTCTATCGTATGCTTTAAATAATAAATATTTTGATTAAATAAATATTTTAATCAATTAAATTTGGGTAGTAAGTTATGATTCATGAGGCTTGTGCAAGATGAGCCGAGCTCCCATAGACGGTTCGCCTCGTACGCCGGTCACGGGCTAGCTACGGGTCGTGACAAATGGGTGCAAGATTAAACCTCTACCAATACAACCCTTGTTTTCTAGACAAACAAGAAAACTATCCCTTTCTCAAATACAAAGATATTATTGACAATGAACAACAAATCAATAATGAACACTATCAAGCAACAATGAATTTGCAAGTGTAAAATCCTCTTGAGAAGTGTATGAATGATTTGTAAGTTTGAGCAAGAGAAAGCTTGATGTTGTTGTAAGATGTTTGCAAGTGATGAACAACTTGTTTTCTAATATGTCTTGAGTGTATTTATAGCTTTCCAAGTCGATATGGTCGTTGGAGGATTGAATGTAGTCGTTGTGAGATAGAGCAACCCTTCATTTAATGCTCTGACATAGCCTTTAACTCGAGTTATATTTTCCTCTTACTCGAGTTATCGTTTGTAGAAGATGACCTCTGAAATGTGTAACTCGAGTTATTTTTTGTGCTTACTTGAGTTATCCATATTTTCTGACTGTTGGAACATCGACATTTGATCATTAGTTGTGTTAGGCTTTGCCTCCAAGCTGTAACTCGAGTTATACAAGTGTTTACTCGAGTTAAATTTTCTCCAGACTATTTAACTAGAGTTAGCCATATTTTAACTTGAGTTATCCTTCATTTAACTCGAGTTAGCCTTTATTTAACTCTAGTTGTATAGCATAACAACTCGAGTTATGCATGTTCTTACTCGAGTTGTAGCACTTGATCCGCAGCTTCTGGGCATCTTTATTACTCGAGTTATCTTGCAACGTCAGTGACAAACTGATTAAGAATCAAAACCCAATTTTGTTCATCATCAAAACACAAAGGGATATAAATGTTAACCACCATTGGTTCAACAATTTTGGATTGGATAAGTTGGCGGCTAGGGTTTCGTGGCGGATTTGGAGGCTATGGTAGACTTTTGAAGACCTTCGAATACTTTGAAGACCTCCTGAAGATCTTCCGAAGACCTTGTGAAGACCCCATTTGAAGACCTCCAAAGACCTTTGAAGACCTCTTTTGAAGATTCTTGAAGACTATTGTAAATTTTTAAAAAATTTTGCATACCAAATTAAATTAAATTTTGTAAATATTGTGTAAACCGAAATATCATGAAATCAATTTTTTATAAAAAATTTGTGAAATCATTTTTGGTGACCTTTAGAGAAAGACCTTAGATTAAATCAAATTTATTATAAAAAATAATAAAAACTCCCCTCTGAAAACCTCTGAAAAATCAGATTTTTTTTGTGTTAAAATCTATTTTTTGCGAATATGGCATTTTTCAACTCAATTTTATTTTTCTGATATTTTATAAAATTAAAATCTTGAATGACATTTGTCAAAATTAATATTTTATTTTGTTATAAAAGTGTGATTTTCCCTTTAAAATTTTGGTGCAAGTTTACTCGGTATTTTTATACAAGTTGCGAACTTGCGATTGATCGCAATTTTTGCCACGAAGAAGTTTTTGTTGTCACAAAAAGTGCGACCAAATTCGTCACAATCTGGTTGGGCTTTAAGCCCAATCTAACATTCCTTTCCTCCAGGCTCCAGCAGACAACGTCACTTTCCCAATCCGACGCTCTTTCTCTCGCTCTCGGGCCACTCTCTCCGTCGACGCTCTCTCTTGCCCTGCTCTCTATCACCTCTCTCTCGGCCCACTCCGTCGAAGCTCTCTCTCTCGCTCCGCTCTGTTGAAGAGCTTGTACAAGGTAACAGATTTTCTGGTTAAAGGTCACATTTTTTGGATTATTTTTTGGGTTTTTGAATTGTTGAAGATGATATCTTTTATGGGTTTGGTGTTTTCTTTTGTGGGTATTTGGTAGATCTGGTGTTTTCTCTCTCGCCTCGCTCTTTCCGTCGACGCTCTCTTGTCACTGTCGGCTCATTCAGGTATTTTCTTTAATTTTTTTGAAATTTATATTTTATTTTATTTTCTGTAATTTTAGTTAATTAATTTGATTGAGACTTTGTTGAAAATCGGTATATCGGTATCATCACTTCGTATTGGGTATCTGCCCTCATAAAAGGCCCGGTTGCAGAAGCCTTGTTCAGATCTCATGCAATCAGATGCATTTCTGATATCTCTGCCTTCTCTTTTGACTCTCAACCGTTGACAGATTTTCAATTCGTAGAGTCTCCGATAGATCGATTCATCCTTTCGCGCAATATGGTAAGTGGTTGTTTTGGATTTATACATACAGTTGTTTTAGAAATTTGGAAATTGAATATAGTAATTTCGCTGCTTCTATCTTTATCTATGCTTCTCTCATCTGGCTTCATGTGTTATAAGACTTGTGTATCTCAGCTGGTGTCTTTGGAATAGAATGCTTGCATTAATCTCTAGACTTTCACTTGGATTTATGTTTTCTTGATCGCTTCTTCAATCATTCATAAATTGAGCAAAATTTTTAATTATCTCGGTCAAATTGTCTCGGTTGGGTCGTTCTAAAGCTACTGGGTCGTATAACCATGTTAATTTCTTCATTTCATTATCTGCCTATAAAATGGGAGCAATACTGGTGCTTTATCATTCGATGGGTTTCTGCAGATTCACTTCGTGTTGCTTATTAGTAGACAAGGCAAAGTCAGGCTCACCAAATGGTATTCTCCTTATTCCCAGAAAGAAAGAAGTAAGGTACCTTTCTTTTTCATATTCACATGGCGCTCAATAAATTACTTGCTTCCTTTAAAAAAAAAAAACCTTGTCTCCTTTCTTTTCTGATTGTCGCTAAACATATGTTTGTCTTGCTATTACTTGTCACAAGTTAATCCTAAATAATGTTTTGTTTTCTTCTTCCATTGGTGTGAAAATGCCCTTTGGAAAGGTTATTCGTGAGCTTAGTGGAGTAATTCTCACGCGAGGTCTGAAGCTCTGTAACTTTGTTGAATGGAGAGGATACAAGGTTGTCTACAAAAGGTAATTCCCATACAATTGCCTGTCACGCTTATTAATTCCGAGAATCTATGCAGTTTGTTTGCTCTTTTTATCAACTCATCAACTATATTTGTACTGTGTAGATATGCTAGCCTTTATTTCTGCATGTGCATTGATCAAGATGACAATGAATTGGAGATACTTGAAATTATTCATCATTACGTTGAAATTCTTGACCGATACTTCGGCAGTGTAAGCCAACCTATCATACCAACTGTAACGTTGCCGCAGCTTTACATCTATTTCTGTGACACTCTAGTATTCATTTGATCGTTGCTGGTATTGATTCTTTACTCATTCATTCTCGCTTTCAGGTTTGCGAGTTAGACTTGATCTTCAACTTCCACAAGGTACTTCCAAGAGATAATTTTTTTCACCTTTTCTTCTTTTGAATTAAATTTGGTGATATACTTTAAAGTGAAAATTACTGTTTTTAGAAGTAAAACAGGCATTTGGCAGATTAAAAAGAGTTAAAAGACCGTTTTAAAGAGAACAAAAAAGGACCAAAGAAAGGCTGTAACATGAGTAAACCAAGAAGTCCTGTGTATCAGTAATATTTAAGCAAAAACAAACAAAAATATTTCATAAGAATTTATTAGATAAAAACAAGTTAAAACAAACAAAAAATTATGAAATTATAAATGTGTCCGGTTTGCGTTATCCTAACATTCAGTTTCGCCTCCTATGATGATATGATCAGACAAAAAAAAAGTTAAATTAGACTAATGATACGGATTTGTTTGAATTTCTCATTATTTATTATATGTCTAGTCAGTATATGATACATGATTTGATATGATATGATAATTTACTATCCCATAGGCTGTTTGTTATCTTAAAATGACTTTTTTTTTCTTTCGTTTGATATAATTCCTTCTTTCTACATAAAAAAAAAACTAAATTGACGTTTTAACCCCGTCCTCAAGTGCTGTGCCACTAAAGGGCGCCAACTTTTCTTTTCTATAAATCTACCTATTCTGCCAGCATTACTTTGTCTTATGTTTAAGATCATTGCATTTTGCAAGTTGTCTAGTTTTTTCCTTTTGTGTGTGTGTGTGTGTGTGTGCATGGATATGAAAACGTCTAACTTATATGCCTATTGTGTTTTTCTAATACCACAGGCCTATTATGTATTAGATGAAATTTTGATTGCTGGTGAGCTTCAGGAGTCGAGCAAGAAAACTGTTGCCAGGCTAATAGCTGCACAGGTATAGCATTTGTTTTCCAAACTTCGTTTTTTGTGTGCTATTCAAGGCTATGTTGAGGTTGTTATGTATTGTGGCAGGATTCATTGGTGGAGACTGCAAAAGAGCAGGCCAGTTCGATAAGTAATATCATTGCTCAGGCCACAAAGTAGTTTATGTAGGAGGTTTTCTTTTGTTTTCTTTTGTATTTAATTATGGTTGTTTTGCTGTCATTTTCGATCAATGTTGTGAAATTTTTTCATCTTATCCGAAATATGTAGTGTGGATGTGCTATGAATTCTTGATTATAGTTTATACCAGCCCTTATTTTGATTTTTGTTGGGTTCGAAATTTTTTTTTACATTACGTTGTTTTCAAATATGCTATGGATTCATGATTTTAAATTGTAGGAATTAGGAACACGCATGAGTGAAATTTACGATTTAATCCAAGAAAAAGATTTGAATGTCTATTTGTTATGCTTTGCTGGTGGATTCGATTTCCAAATGTAGTTAAAAGGAGATTTATTTTGGTTAAAAACTGACGAAAAATATATAAATTCTTGTCTAATCTTGATTAACTTGTGGACAAGTAATAGCGAGACAAACAAGTTTTTAGCAACAATCAGAAAAGAAAGGACACAAATTTTTTTTTTAAAGGGAAGCAAATAAGGAGACTACCATTTGGTGAGCCTGACTTTGCCTTGTCTACTAATATGCAACACGAAGTGAACCTGCAGGAACCCATCGAATGATAAAGCACCAGTATTGCTCCAATTTTGTAGGCAGACAACGAAATGAAAAGATTAATCGATCCAGTAGCTTTAGAATGGCCCAATTGAGACAATTCGACCCAGATAATTGAAAGTGGTAATGAAATGGTACACTAACAAAATTTTACAAAATTTATTTCGTATAGCCTACTTTTGTTTGCTATTTACAGATGCATTTTTCCAATTTTTGTTTGCATGCAAGTCACTTTTCAGATACACACATATTTTTTTATCCTTACGGACAGAGGTATTTTTCGTACGGATAGATTATGTTATTTGTATATTGTTGGTATGTTGTTTATATATTAGTTTTTGTTTATGTATTATTTGAATGTTATTGGTATGTTGTTTATATATCCGTTTTTTGTTTATATATTATTTAAATATTATTATAAATTACTGATATATTATCTATATGTGTTTTATATGTTCAAAATAATAAAATAAACAAATCTAAATTTTTATATATTATTGGTTTGTTGTTCGTACCTTATTTATATGTTGTTTTAAATATATAAATAATATATAAACAAAATACAAACAACATATAAATAATATATAAACAATATACAAATAAGGTTAAAGCAAATGCAAAAAAAATGAATAGATTTTAATCAAATTCTAAACAAGTTTTAAACAAGAAACAATATATAAATAACATATAAACAAGTTTTAAATAATAAATAATATATAAAATTCATATAAACAAATTTTAAATAAAAACATATATCAACAACATATAGATAAATTTTAAACAAATTTTAAATTTAAATGAATAGATTTTAAACAAATTATAAATAAATTTCAAATAAATTTTAGACAAGTTTTAAAAAACACTATATCAATGTAATTTATAAAAATAAAATGTAATTTATAAAACTTACTATTGAAAATTTCAATTTTTTGTCAAAATAAAATAAATAGGTTTGATGAATCTGTAATATACTAATGTGAGTGTCATGTAAATGGACGTAATTGAAAATGTTTGTTCAATTTATGAATGATTGAAGAAGCGATCGACAAATCATAAATCTAATTGAAAGTCTAGAGATTAATGCAAGCATTATATTCCAAAGACTTGAGATACGCAAGTCATAACACATGAAACCAGATGAGAGAAGCATAGAAAAGATAGAAGTAGTGAAATTACTATGTTCAATTTCCAAATTTTCTTAAAACAGATCTGGAGATTAGTTCTCACGCGAGGTCCGAAGCTCTGTAACTTTGTTGAATCGAAAGGATACAAGGTTGTCTCCAAAAGCTAATATCCAACGGAAATTTAGTCCATTAATTCGGGCAAAATTTATCCGATGTGTATATCAAAACAAAAGGCCGCACTCCGAAACTCAATGTTTTTTTTTTTCCACACGCATTAAGTAAAGACATCAAACCTAGGTAGAGTTGTAAAAATCAAACAGGAACCAACGAATCGAATTGAAATCAGATCGGTCAAAATCAGAATCGAATCGAAATCAGAATCAGCCGACCAAAACCGGCGGTTTACGGTTTAAGTTTCGGTTTCTCGTTTTAAAAAAAGTCAAACTGCCGGTTTAACCGGCGATTTGAACCGGTGGTTCACTGAACCAACGGTTATTTTTTTTTTTATTATTTTTTTTTATTTTTTCAACTCTATAAATATTTCATCCCATTCTTACCAATTTTACACCATTTTTTTATCTCTCAATCTCTTCTACACTCTCTCAAAAATTTTTGTTTTTATAAATTATTATTATTAATTACTAATAGAATAGTTAATTTGTTTAAAAATTATTAAAAAAATCTTTGAAATAAAATGTACTATTGGTATTATAGTAAATATTTGAATATAACAAAATTTACAAACCAATTGACGGGATAAAATAACGGATTGAAAATAATATTAAAAAAAAAAAAACAGGAAAAAGAACCGGAACCGAACCGAAACCGAACCGACGGTTAAACTAGTTAAAACCGGTTAAAATCTAACCGAACCAAAATTGAATCAAACCGCAAAAATCACGGTTCGATTCCGGTTCTTATATTTGACAAACCGGAACCGCCAGTTCCAGAACCGACAACAAGTCTAACTAGTTCCATAAAAAAACAATTCAGATAAGTACAAAAAAACCCTTAAAACGAATAAAAAATTTAAAAGTAATTAATAAAGTGTCATGTTATTCTATCATATAAGCACACGGGTTCTCATTTTTTTGAGTTCAGAAGTCTCAGAGAAAGATAGTTCAGACTTCAGAGACTTCTTCTGATCAAACCCCATAACA